>LIEC01012622.1:0-17527 GCA_001925005.1 Drosera capensis | reverse complement strand
TTTTTTTTTTTTTTTTCCCCCCCCCCCCCCCCCAAAGAAAAAAGGCGTATAGAGTACTACAGGGTTTTTTTCTTAGCGAGAGAATGCATTCATCTATAGAGCCAATGCAGTGCTTCTGGTTGATTCCCGTTCTCTTATTTTACCGACGGCAGTTGCTGTTGGCGTGGAGCGTGATAATAAGTTACCTTATGATGAGTACTATGAATATTTTGGCCCCGACTACAATCTTCATATAAACAAACCCTAGCAATATGGAAAACCAGAACTCTGCCAAGGACTTGGAAAAAATCAGGTGATCCTTTTAATTAAATAATTTGTTTGCAAATTATTTATAATCGCTGTCAACTTTCTGCCCCTATTTTCTGAACCCTTAATAGTTAATATTACAGTTTTTACTTGACAGCATGTTCTTTAGCATGGAGAACATAGATTAGCAGTGAAGCATGTCATTGCCTGATTTGAGTTGAGAAAGTTGATTTCCAGGGGTTTGAGATCATGTTTCATAGTCGGAACTTTGCTTTTATCATGAAGAGATTTTTATGAGCAGCATTTCTTAAACGGATATGCTTTCCCAGTGTCCTCTTAGATTGTCGAAGACCAAACTTAATATGATATGATTTTTCTTGTGGGCAATCAGATTACTGGACGCGAAATTCTGGGGTTTTATTTTTTGGGTTAGATGTGATGCAAGTATAGGAGATGTAATGACTTGCAGGTGCTGTTTTAAGTTATCTGCCTTACCATGATCTATTTTTTTCAGTACCTTTAGATGTTGGTTTTCTGCGATTGTCATGCATGGCAGTAAGTTTCTTGTTATTTCAAGTTTTGAAATGGATCAGAATTCATGTCGGGATCTTTAATCCCTCCTACTTTCCAAAACCCAAGACGATGTTCTTCAGGATGGTTCAGACTGAAAAATTCTATATAATTAACCATATAAGCGTTCTGTGAACTGGGCTCATATTTGGAAAAGAGTCTCTCACAACTTGGATCAGAGTCTAGTGCTTAGTGCAAAAGCGACCATTCGCTCTTCCAACATAAATTTATACTAAATGGGTTCAAGTTCCTCTCTTTCCTGAATATTTCATCACGATTTGCAGGACCGTGTTGCTTGAGTCACTATCCAGAATACCGGCTGCGCCAACTGTTGCTTTCCAAACCACACCGAAACAACTGAGGTTCCAGAGTAGGTAATGTAATTGTTGGTGGCGTTCAGATGGTTATACTCTTCGTTAATCTTATGTATTTTGTGACTTTTTAACGTTGAATGGATACAGGATGAAGAAGACAAAAACGAAAGACCAAAACCTAAAATTCGGAATGGCGAAGCTTATGATTCTGATCCAGAAGATGGCAAGAACTCTAATCAACGAGCCAAAGACAATGTTGACACTAGGTAGTCATGCTGTTCCCCGATGGAGTAGTGATTCATGTACGAGTTGTGTATGCTCTTTGAAAATCATCTGCCCTTTCTCGCTGGATATGTTGTCGGCCGCTGATCTCTTCGCTATCTAACCAAGCTTCGTTTGTTCTTGCAATGTTCTCTTGAAGTGCTGCTGCTGATGATGCGAAGAAAGAAGATTAGGAGGAGCAGCAGCGGACAACTAACAGTCACCAAACATCTACTTTGGCATTCTGTCGAATCAAATACATGTCGAGGCAGTTGGGGCCCCCTTATAGCAGATTTCTCACCCGTTGCAGCAAACAGATAATGTAGAAGCCTTAGGAGCCTAATCATACTCGAACATCGTGTCTCCGTCTGTAAATGGTCGATGCTATCAAAATTGTTCATGGCTTCGATACATGCCAATAGCATGTAGTTCTTTCTTGGTGATCTGTGTTGTGTCAGTATTCCCGTGATGCAATCTATAGGGCTTTACTTATCGACAAAGGCGCGGATAGAAAAGCCTTGCTTAAATTGCAGCTGACTAGCGGTTGATCACTATTTCGTGCCTCTCGAACCCACAAGTAGAATTTACTCCATTTAAGAGTAACTGCGTAGGTGTCAAGTGGAGAGCTCACTGGTAAGTCGCTTTTTCCCTAACCACAATCGCTGCCAATCATCGAAGGCTGCCCTCGTTTTGCCGCCATCCGCCGCATCATGTCGCCGGCGATCTGACATCTACTGTCTTCCTCAGATTGCCGTGAAATGCGATAATTGGTCGTAGTGCTCCATGAGTCGATACCTAGCAAACATTTTATTGTGATTATATGTTAATGGTTTTGTGTTTGCAGAATTCTATATTTTGTTTCTCAATTTTAGTTGTTTTGTTTGGGATTTGCATTGCGACACAGGAATGGAAGTAGATTGAAAAGATATTCAATTGTTAGCTCATTAGCATCGTCTTTTTCTTCGATTTGCGGTGTGATTATGTCGTTACATGCCGAAATGAAGAGTTTAAAAAGGCAGATACTCGGTTTTGTTGTTCCTGTGTGTAGTGATCTGCATTGCATGTATGAAAATCCCAACTAATAAAATCGTCCTTACATGGATGAAAATCGTCCTGACCCGACTAATAAAAATATTTGCATGTATTTCATAGTTGTCTTACGACTTATTCTCGCAATACAGGATAATAACCAACACCGACAATAAACCAGATAAACCCGACATAGACAGGGTCTGATCGCAATACATGGCATGAATATGTAAACAACAGATAATACTACGCTAGGCCTCTCCTCTGGGAAGCTTGTTATTAACTTACAATGCTATGATAGAAGATACTTGCTCGATTGAAAGAGATGTGATTATGGGGATTGCTTCATCTGATACCCCTCTGTTTCATTTTCTTACTCTTCTTGTGCTGCCTTCTCCCAAAGGTCTCTACAAACCAATCATGGTTTTCGTCTGAGATCATACGCCCGCCCAATGACCACTCCGACCACCAGTCCGCTGATGTATCCCATTGATCTGATAACCCAACAAATTACATCGGTTGAATCTTCATCTTCTTTGGAGGATGACTCATTTGGTGATGCTGCTTGAACCTTCGGATTCCGACACTTCTTGGATAAGGGGCTGCCACATAGCCCTGCATTTCCGATGAAGGAATCTTTGTTGAACGTGCTGAACTGGCCACCTTGTGGGATTGATCCTGTGAGCTGGTTGTAAGAGACATCTAGTTGGCTGAGAAACGATAGTTGAGTCAATCCATGAGGAATTTCACCCGAAAGCCGATTGTGAGAAAGGTCCAATGACTGTAGCTCCGCCAGGTCCGAAATTAAGAATGGTATGCCTCCCGTAAGATTATTGTAGGAAAGATCCAAGTATTGTAGTCCAGTCAAGTTTCCTATAGAGTAAGGAACATTTCCAACCAGTCTATTCTTTGAGAGTCCTACTGAGATTATAGGATATTTTGATCCAAGCTGCAGACCTTTACTTCCGAAGGGCCGAAACATAGCATATTTCACTATCATCTCCCCGCCCAATAAGCTGAAGGCCACTTCGATTTCACTCGGCTGTAGCCTTAGCTTTTGCATGGCATATAAATCGTCAAATAGCTCATCCGATATGTTACCCGTAAACTGATAGTCTGAAAGTTGGAAGCCAATCCCAAATTTGGGTGGTAATGGACCATGGAGTTTATTTGAGTGCAGGAAAAGGCCTTGCAACCCAGGAAGACCACTCAACCAAATGGGAAAAGTATCAACGAGGTTGTTGTTTTCCAACGTCAACGCTTCGAGGAATGAGCAATTGGCTAGTGACCTTGGAAGTGCTCCTTCGATACTGTTTGACCCTACAAAAAGCCATATCAATTTGCAAGAACTTATGAATGCTTCGGGAATCGTTCCATGGAGATCGTTGCGATCTAAATCAAGAAACTCCAAGTGATTGGCTTCTGGTAGCCGATGGAGGAATCTTGCCGCTCAACCGGTTGTCTTGCAAATCTAGGACCTTTAAGGAAGTAGCGTTGCAAAAGGTTTCTGGTATCTCGCCTCTAAATCCATTTTTTTTAAGAGCAAAGCTAATCATTGATGAGGATGGGATGGGAAGGGATCCTTTGATGTTGGACCTAAGATGTAGGACAGAAGCCTTGTTTGGTTGTGGAGGAAATCAGGGAGCCGATTCAAATCGCATGCGGATAGTTGTAAAAACACTAATTGAGGATAATAACTATAGTTCTGCGTATTGGTGGGAAAAACATTGATATCAATGTTTGACAGACTTAGTGCTTCAAGCTTTTGATGTCCAACAAACATATCGAAATCGAGAGGACCAGTAAAGCTGTTTTCATAATGGAAAAGGATTCCAAGATTGGGCAGTCCAGAAATGATCGAACCAGTCAATCTGTTGAAGGCAAGGTTTAGATACATCAGATTTGTCAAGTTTGTAAAGTTTGGGACTTCACCCACTAGATTGCAATGACAAATCTCTAAATATGAAAGTTGGGTGAGGTTTGAGAGGGTGTGGGGAATTTCATTGATCCAACTATTGTCTGAGAGACTCAAACGTGTTTAATAAGATAGTTTGCCAATTGAGTTTGAAAGGTAATCCTGAAAATTACATCCAGATAGGTCCAAGTATGAAAGTTATGTGAAGTTGTAAAGTGAAAGAGGAATTTCCCAAAAAAAGCTATTGGAAGAGAGGTCGAGATGTATCAGCTGGGATAGCTGGCCGATGGAAGCTGGAATTTTCCTATAGAACCTTGTATTATTAATTGACAACAAACTTAATTGGCTGGTGCTTTGGAATTCTGGAAAATTGTCTGAAAGGTTTGTATTGTAATCCAACCTGAGGACTCGAAGTTCGAGTAAAAGAAAGACATGCTTCGGAAACAGGCCATGCAATCCACATTTTACAAGTCGAAGAATGCTCAGGGATATCAAACTTGCTATTATTTTTGGAAATGGGGATGATATGTTCACTTGGCTTAAGCTGAGTACTTTCAAGGCTGTGAGATTCTTGACTAAGGTCGCTAGGCTTGGATGTTGAAGCGTCAACAACTGTGAACCCGACAATGGGTGAAGGTTGTAAGATAGATCAAGGGATATCAGGTTGGACAAAGTGGAGACTTCTATTGGCACTTGACCGTAAAGTCTGGACTGAGATAGGTTAAGATATCTCAAGTTCACAAGATGACCCAACTTAGATGGGATAGGTGAGTACCTGAAATTGTTGTCGGCAAGGTTGAGTGATTGAAGATGGACAAGCTCAAAGAGTGTGCTGTTAGGTTGAATGGAACCATAAAGACAACTACTATTGAGATCAAGACCTATGACGTGACCGCTAAGCTCATCACACTCAACCCCATCCCATTTGCTACAGTCGGTACTAACATTACTAGTTGATTTTCAGGATAGAGTCTTGGGATATGCGGATGGATCGATTGAGGCAGTGGGATGGATAGAAAAGCCTTGCTTCAATTGTAGTAAGGCCGATCTCTCGGCATCATGACACAGGATGGGGGAAGAAGAGGCGGAAGCGACACAAACAATGAGGTAGAGGAGGAGCAAATGAGACTTCATTGTGTTTGATGAGAGGTTCTGGTATGCTTGTTGGTGTTGTACATGAAGCATTGAGGGGATTTCTTTATAGTCTGATAAGCTTAGCATACCATATGGGATTCAGTGACTTTATATTCACTAGTAGTCTGAAGACTTACAAAGACTAGAAAATTGTAACAGACAAGTGACTCAGAAGACTTGAGTCAATGGTCGAGGTGAGATCATGCTATTATTTGATACAAATCAATGTATAAAACTAGGAATGGTAATGGGGCGGGTTCGAGTCGGGGATTATTAAAATCCTATCGGGTATTAAAACCTATCCCTGAATCCGACCCAAACCCGATTGGGTATTAAAATCCTATATCTAAACCTGTCGCGATCGGGTTCGGGGATGCCCACGGGGAACCCAAACCCGAACCTTCATGATTAAAAGAAAAAAGAAAAAAAAAATGTTACGATACAACTAATTTCAATCATAAAAATCAATGATTTGAATATCTCAATCCTATTAGGGCAAGGCAATTTCACCCTTGTATAACTCAAAAGTAGAATCTTGACAGCAATATCTAAATTAAAACAATAAAAATAAAAGAACAGACATGTTGATTTATTATTTTAATCATGAATGAGATTTTAAAAATATTAATAGTAGTTATAGATAATTACTTATTGACAATATAAATGGGTATGTGGGAATATCCCTAAGATCGGGGCGGGTATTACAATTCCCAAACCCGAATATATATTTTCGGGTATCCCCAAACCCGAACACGAGCCTGGTCAACATGGGTTTTTCCCTCTTTGACGGGGTTCGGATTCTGGAATATCCCATCGGGTTTGGGTTCCATTGTCATCCCTATGTATGACTACTCCTGCTACATAACTTTTATGTGGTTGCAGTTTGACGATGAACTTGTTCTTCGGTCTGCCGTGCTCAACAATTTCTTGGCATGTAATCGGGTTCAGTCTTGAATGTTGAATTCGATGTACACAGATGTTGAAAGGCAAGTCTGGAAACGTTTGTGTTGAGTTCATAAGTTCTATGTGCTTGTTACAGGCTGCTCCATGATAGACGAAGTGCTTCTCAAAATGACTTGAGGCACTTCGTTATGATTCCTAAGAGCTACTCCACCCACGAGCTCTCATGCTGTCATTTGAGTTGTCATTTCAATTTTTTTGCAACTTTCAATGACAACTTTGAGTGCAAATATTGCTGCATTATCCACCCATGTATGTTTCATTAATAAAAAAAAGTTAAATTTGTATGATTCTCTTAGAATAAAACTTCTTGTTTCGACACCTTTTCAAAAAAAGAAGAAAAAAGACACTTCTTAGTTAAGATACTGTCATGGATATGCCAATTATTACATCAGGTGGTAATATACACATGATGTCATCTGGCTGGTTTGTGTTGCCTCACATAATAAGAATATAATTTTGATTTCTTCGAGAAAAAAAATCGATTTTGATTATGGACTTGCTTTTGAAAACTAAGGTCAACTCTGATTTTCTACAAGTTGTTTGATGTGTGTTTCATATCAAGTATTTTTTTGTGTCAAGAAAATTGACTTATTGAGAAATTAATTGAAAGTAGTTTTTTTATTTTAGATTTATTTTAAATCAGTTTAAAAACTACTTTCGGTTTTAATAGATTAGCATATTAATGGCATGATATCTTTTAATTTGGTACACTATTAACTTGTTAGATATATCGATGAATCTTGCCCAGACAGGCTTTTTTTTATTGATCGCGCACGGCGGCTGCCAGATGGTGGTAGGGCTTGGTGGTGGTGGGTCGGCCACGTCTACTTCATTGCTAGCGAGCGGGTTGGTCGACAGGGGTTCAACTAATCTATGGGAAGAAAGATAAGGAGAAGAACTTATCCTTTTTTCTGTCTTTATTTTGGACTTGAATGCTCAGGTTCGATGTTTAAATACGTGGATTGAGATCAGTTTATATAGACGAGTTTTTTGAGAGATTTATTGAAGTGGTTAAGATATTTACGGGATTTTAATTCCGCCAAATAACAACCTTCCTTTGGGCCGATTGCTAAACGCATGGAATTCAAACACACACAAAATATCTTATTATTCTACATTAATCAATTTACACAAAAGAGATTATTTTGACAACATATTATTTCAATTAACTAATCTAGAATATTAGACATACAAAAACTGTATATAACACTATTGTCAAGTATTGAATCTGAATCCATATTTTATATGTATACCATTTAAATGTTTAATAATATAAATCTGAAAAAAAAAACAACAAGAAAAAGCACTATATGTGTTTTTTTTAATAAAATGTCTAAGATCAACTAGAGCTTATCTCAAATTATCTTATCTCAAAATCTTATGTTAAAAAAAAAAACAACAAACTAATTAAGTATCTTATCTCAAACCCTAGGTGATTTTCAACCCGTATCAAAGACTTGCTCTTATGCATTCACCAGATGGTGGCAGGGCTTGGTGATTGTGGGTTGGTCACGTCTGCCTCATTGCTGGCGAGTGGGTTGGTCGACAGGGTTTCAACTAATCTATGGGAAGAAAAGATAAGGAGAAAAACTTACCCTTTTTCCCTATCTCTATTCTCGACTTGGATATTTAGGTTCGATATGAAAATATGTGGATTGAGACCAGCTTATATAAGCGAGTTGTTGAGATATTTATTGAAATGATTAAGATATTTACGGGATTTTCACGCCAACCAAATTATCTCAAAGATATCCCGAAATATCTTACGAAAATATTTTTTAAAAAAAAAATTGATGGATATTACAGGCAGCCTCGTCCCAGCTTCCGTATCCAGTTATATGCGTCTTGCTCGACGTCCTTCTCCCAAATTGCACTACATTTCTTCAGAATCCCCTTCTTTATGGAAAGGAAACAAAGGTATCGGTTGCCGCGAGGTCAAACTTGTGGAGAAGATAGTGAACTACTCAGACATCCTGCTTTAAGAAACCTGTAGTGCGCGAAGATTCTCACCCATAATAACCATATCACTGATCAAGCTTTCACCACGAGTCCATCTGTTTGTAATGTTCCTTTTAAATACCCGATCTTCAACTTGAGTGCCAACTGCTCCACGCTGTGAGTACCCTGCTGCTAGATTCAAGCGTTTTACTCTGATAGTTTGCTTGGTCTTCCGTTATAAGTTCTTCTTATTTGATTTCTGTTTGCAGGAGGTTGGTACCTGTAATATCCCGAAAATTCCAACAAAATTCAGGTCCTGAATGTGTTGTAAACACCCTGTATCCAAGTGTAGGGCAAATTGACAAATGATGAAGTATTGAGTATAATAATGCACACTCTGAACAACTGCCTTACCTAGATTCCGCTTTCGGCATGCTGTAAATGATAGAAAAAAACTAAGTGGATGAGCCACTAAATCCACTCAAGGTCCACCCAAAAACCCACTCCACTCCACTCATCAATCCCACTCCACAAATACTCTAAGCCGATGAGCAATTGAGACGAACCATCCAAGCAATATGAGGAACAGAGGCACAAGAAGGGTAAGTTTCGTCTTCATTTTTATTAATTCGTCTCGTAGGATAATTAGTACCGTCGGGTCGGATTCCGGCTAACCTCGACCCTGGTGACCATCTGCGACCTCAGCTAGCAACCCACAATGCCAGAGTAATTCAACCCGAACCAAAACCCAAGGCCAGTGACCTGGATTCGACCACCCAAGAAGCCTGAACATGAACCACAGCCAGATAACCTTTGAACACTCAACCCCGATCAAGATCCGGCATGGCCCGACCCTTGACACCGCTCCTCTCTCTGTGAGAGAGAGGTGAAGGGGAGTGAGTGAAAAAAAAGAAAAGGAAAGGGACATTGTTTGGTTGCTATGTACGCGTGAAAAAAAGGTTGTTGTGTACGCTTGGAAAAAAGGAGCTACATGAGAAAAAAAAATTTTAAAAGAAATCCAAAGAATGTATATTGTTCCCCAATAGGCGTCGAAGAAGAGTGATGGAGTATCGTTACATTACCCGATGCTGAACGCTTCCAACTAAACGGTATGGGTAATAAAGATGAAGGCAATCCTAGATGCCCGACATGTTTGGGAGGCGGTCGAACCAGCAAAGAGAGAGGAGGTTGATCTGAGGAAGGACAAAAAGATGCATGCTTACATCCTCCAATCTATCCCTGAAGATGTTCTTCTTCAGATTGCGAAGAAGAAAATGGCAAAGGAAACTTGAGAGAGCCTGAAGATAAGATACATGGGTGCTGATAGGGTAAAAAAGGCACATTTGTAGACTTTCTCTTCGGATGAAGGAACATGAGTCGATTGATGGGTTCGTCGAAAAACTCAGTGGCATGTCTAGCAGGTTTTTCAGCCTTGATGCAGATCTTGACGATGCCGCACTAGTCAAGAAGCTACTCGATTGTGTGCTTGACAGATCTTCCCAGTTGTTGCCGGGATCGAACAATTTTTTGCCATTGAGACTATGTCATTCTAGGAGGCAATAGGGAGATTGAAGACGTATGAGGAGAGAGCTCGACTCAGTGAGAATACTGGTAGTGGTGAGAGACAACTCATGTTCACTCACACCGAGCGGCGGACACCCTAGAGGAACAGCATTGGGGAAACTTTGTCATCTGGTCAGGGACGCGGATCAGACACCTCTGACCGAGGCAAAGGCCAGTGGCATGGACGAGGTCTCGGCCGAGAGGCAATTATGCAGCACCCCAGGAAGGTGCGAGAAGCACCGACAGCAGCAGCAGTTGTGAAAAGAGCCACATTAAGTATTTCATTTACGGAAAGATGGGACACTATACTTCCTAGTGTCGTAGCAAGCGACAAAATGAAGAAAAGCAACACACACGCGCTACCCGTGACGAGCCATCATTGTTGTTTTTGTGACTCAGGAGAAGATACAACAAGATGCCATATTGTCCACAAACATGAATATCCGGTACTTAGACAATGATGACAGCAATCATATGACAGGTCATGAAATTGAGGTTTGGCAATGGCTCGATTGTTCAGGTCATGCGCAAAGGGAAGATCGTGTTTCAGTGTAAGAATGAAGACCAGTATATCCTCCATGAAGTATACTATATTCCGAAGCTATGCACTAATATCATAAGTCTTGGACAGATGATAGTGAATGGGATCGAGGTAAACATGGTGGGAGAAGCCAGAAGGTGTATGACAATGTCAAGTTGTTGATGTTCGTAAAGTGCATCAATTTGGAGTTAGCCAAACCGGTCTGTCTCCTAGTCAGTCTCGACGATCCGGCATGGTTGTGGCATACCGGGCTCGGTCATGTCAACTTCCATACACTGAAGCTCATGGGAGAGAAGCAGATGACGCTTGGAGTTTAAAGACCTTAATGACTTTAAAGACTTGTCGAAGATGTTCCACATGTTCTTCCAAAGTCTTTCTATAGACGACTATATCGTCCAAATACACCACCACGAACCGATCCAAGAAAGGTTAGAACACCTTGTTCATCAAAGTACAAAATATGGCAGGTGCATTGGTTAGTCCAAAGGGCATAACCAGAAATTCATTTAAGCCATACCTGGTACCACAGGTAGTTTTTGGTTCATCTCCCTTAGCAATCATTACTTGCCAATAATCGGACCGTAAGTCTAACTTGGAGAACCACCTACCATTTCCAAGTTGATCGAACATATCAGCAATAAGCAGGATAGGATACTTGTTTTTCACCATGATTTTGTTGTGCATCCGGTAATCCACACACATTCGAAGTTATCCATCATGCTTCTTCTGGAATAAGACTAGGGCACCATAAGGAACTTTGGAAGGTTGGATATATCCCGAATCCAACAACTCCTTTAGTTGTCTCCTTAGCTCCTCTAACTTCGAAGAAGCCATGCGGTATGAAATCGCAGCTGGGGGCCTTGCACCAGGTTCCAACTCGATCACATGATCGACTTCTTTTCTAGGAGGCAAACTTTTTAGGCAACCTAGGGGGCATCGCATCTTGGAACTCTTCCAGCACATCGTTGATGCCTTTAGGCAAGTTAGACATCAACTCATTGTCCTCCTCCTTTAGCACCATAAGAAACGTCGGTTCTGCCTTCTTGAACCCGTTTGCAAGTTGCATGGCCGAGAGGGATTTAGTTTTGGAGGATCCTTCTCTCGTCAATGGCACCATGCAAGGATTTCCCTCTTCCAATATGCACATGGTGTCGGCATAAGGAATTGGCACAACTTTTACCTTATCCATGAACTCCATTCCAAGCACCATGGCATAATCATCCATAGATACAATATAGAAATCAATAAGTCCAGTCCACATACCAAGGCAAACTTTGACGTTTTGAGCGACACCATAGATGGCTTGTGGAGTCGAATTCACTGCCTTGAGCCATCCTTCTTTCTTTTCATACTTGAGGTCCAACCGTTTGACCTCTTTGACTTCCAAAAAGTTATCTGTAGCACCAGTGTCCACCAAGGCCTTAAATTCATGTGGCCTAATCTTGGTCGGTACGAACAATTGTCCCCTTCTTGATTTGGGTATCTCTACTTTAGCCTTGATAGCATTAAGAATTTATAAGGACCCATTTGGAACTTCTCTTAGTTTCTTCCTCTTTTTCCTCAATCATGGCTGAAAGAGATTTCCTTTTGGGACACTCACGAGCCAAGTGCGGACCATTGCACAGGAAGCATTGCAATGTCGGCTTATCATTCCGCTTGCCATCCTTCTGCGCCTTATGAATAACTTCCTTTGACTTGTGGAGCTTGGGCACCCTTCTTTATGGTTGTCTCCCCCACTTTTGTCTTTGAGTACCTTTGGTTTGAATTTGGTTTTAGGCTTCTTGTACTCAATAAAGCTTTTGGCAAGGGACATAGCCGTGGCGAGGTCTTGTGCTCCTCATCGTTTCAGCTTCATCCTTGCCCATATCATCAAGCCGTCCATAAAAGCAAAGAAGGTCTCGGAGTCTGGATAGTTTGAAATTTTCAAAAGCACCTCTGAGAACTCCATAACATAGTCCCGCAAGCTTCCCTTTCGCATGAGATGTCTTTGCCTACTCCAGGCTTCTCTCTCGGCCCCTTCTAGAAAGAATTGCTTCTTTAGTTCCCATTTGAACTTGTCCAATGTATTGATGGTGCAAGTTCCCCGTTCAACATCCCCAAACTGTCTTCTCCACCATAGCTTGGCGGTATCATCAAGATAGAGCGTAGCATTGTCTATCTTGGTAGCATCCCCAGCAATGCCTAAAGCCCTAATATATTGTTCCAAGCTCCACAAAAAAGTTATCAATCTCTTTCGCATTCCTAACATCATTATACATCTTTGGTCTAGGAACGTCCACCCTTGAAGAAGCAGGAGTTGGGATAGACGTTGTTGCACCCTTGTCTTGTGCCAAAGCCATCTTTACAAGGGTCATCTCAGCCTTCATTTCCCCAAACTTCGCCAGGTACCGCTTACGCTCTTCCCTAAGAGCAACTTCTCTTCCCTAAGAGATTTAAGTTCACCAAAAATGAGAGTTCGTAAAGCATCACCTGTTTTGGAACAGTCCTCAATGACTAACTTCAACTTGGAATTTACCTCTCTACGAAGTTCCCCTTGCTTCTTCTCGAGCTCCTCCATGCGAGAGTCGTACTTCTCTAATAGAGCATCCAGCGTTTTGAACTTATCTTGCCCATCAGCAATCGCCAACTTGGCCTTTATGAGTCGGACCTCTACATTATCCATGTCTTCCCTCGACATGGTCTTCTGTATGGACTCGGACCTCTTCTTTCTTCCCCTCTTATATTGCTTAACGTCATAAACGTGAGTAAGATTGCTTGACATCATTGCTAGAGTATGAATCTCCCATGAAGCTAAACCGAGCTTCAGTATTGCTTCCCCGCGAAGCTAAACCTCGCTCTGATATCCTCCTTGAGACTATCACTCAATATCTGTGGGAACGTTAGTAAAGATAAGAGAAAAGAACTTGGAGAATGCTTATGTTTAATGAAAACTTAGATACTTATATTGCTTCTTGGATGTTGGATCTTGGATGTTCCAACGGAGCTACCCCGAGGGGGTTTATATATACAAGTTTACCTCCTTCACGGACGGTGGAGATCAATTTGATCCTACGACTATAATTCTTGATCTAGAATATTCTATACAAATATTTACATATTTACAAGTTTGGAGAATATTCCGGAACTTGGGCTTAGCATTAGGTCATCTTGGATTGGGCTTCGTTTGGATTAATTTACACAGTAACGACAAACATTAATTTAATATTTTAATATTGTGTGGAATAGTTTGGATATAATTTACACAGTAACGACAAACATGTCAAATGATGTTGGAAAACGGTTAAACTTGAGAGTCAGAGTACTGGCTGTCATTCATGAATGAAGAATGCTGCTTGAATTGGTTGGTGTAAAGTGCAACCGAATCTGAATTCTGGAAAAAAAAGTGGACTCCATTTCTTCTCTGTAGGACAAACAGAAAGAGAGCTTGGCAACAATTATTGAATGTAATTAGAGGATTTAGAAGACACCGGATATGCATAATCTTTATTATTATTATTATTATAAAGAGATTGTTCGTTGTTGTACTCATAGTTATCGTGGATTCATGAGTCTGAGCAGATCGATCGACAGTATATTATCAAGGGTTGGACTATTAAGAGAATAGAAGTTATAGTAAGTAGAATTATAGCGGCCCTGGTCTTGTAATTCTGCTGTAAGCTTGTAACTAAATAGAATATCCGAACATAAGAAAATATACGAACGAAACCAAGGTGACAGTGAGCGGCAAACTATGAAGCATATACTAGCCCAACTATAACATGCTGTACTGTAATGTAGCAACATGGACCATCAGCCAACGTATGAGTCCGAACCTAAGAAGGATCATAATTTGCAGCACGTTAACAGACGACATGTCCTATTCAGATGAAAAGCAAATATTTTCAGGTCTTGAAATGTTGGGACAAATCATTTTTCTATAGTGATCATATAAATGTCATGTGCTGATGATTCTTATTTTCCTGATACAAGGCTAACATTTTATTGATAATAAGTTCAAAATAACAACTAATAGATCATTCACTGATCGAATCGACTATATAGATAGTAATCTAACCCTTGAACTCTCTTTGGACTTATTAAGAGTAGTACTCGACTCTGGCTCGATAACTCAGAATTCAGAAAGTTACTTGAAGTTTAGCAACATGAGTCATGATATCTCTAAGCGTAGACTTTAGCATTCTTTCCATTAAGACTCTCCTTGCTATTTTTTGGATCCAAGGATCTCTGAAGCCATTGCTGAAGCCTCTTGGTGAGATTCGTCGACTGAACCCGAGCTACATGGAACCCGATAGCATCAAGGTACCAACCGTTCCTTCCTTTGAAGCCGATGATCTTGCCTCCGTCCATGGGGAAAGCGAAGGGTGTCCCTTCTTCTGGTCCGTAAGGTCCAAACGTCCTCTTGTTGGTCTTAAACGTCAGCGATCTTATCACCGGTGTTCCGCCACGTATTACAGGAGAGCAATAGCCGCTTACACTTACGATATACTCCTCTGGGTAGTTCAGTTTGATCTGTCATGATTTAACGAGAAAAACATAAGGTATAGGTGTTGGTTTTCATCTTAAAGCTATTTTTAAATCTTGTGAGTTTGTATTCAGGTATATAGGAAAATCTCCATTGATCCTTGAAATATAACTTGGATTGAGTCCTGTGGAAAGTTAATAGTGCAATTGGTGCTTACCTCGGCTGTTTTAGTCCCGCCCATGCCTCCATGTTTTTCTGACTTGATGGCCTTGCCATTCTTGTCGTAAACGAACGAGATGGAGTCGATGCATCGACCATAAACGAGGGTGATCTCTCTTATCCCATGGTAAGTTCCGTCGTCCCAGCTTACTCCGCCTTGTCCTCCCCATGGCCCTACAGCTATCTTCATCTTCCCGCGTTGCTGGTCCTGCATGGATTCCTACTCAATCAAGCTATACAGGTTACCAATCAATGATAGGAACATAGAAAATAACCAAAGGGGCGAGCTCGAGGATAATCTTGTACCATGTTCTTTGTCGTAGGGATCCGGAAGAATGGAAGCAGCTGGTCGACGTTACAGATAATGGATGCGAACCCGAGGTTGATTAAATAGTGAACTCGATCATGGTTTACAGTGCGGAAAGTGACGGTGACGTGCAAGTTATGAAAAATTGTGTTGACGCTATAATGCAGAATCTGATACTACTGCTTTTTCCTTATATATGAACTTCCGTGCTTTTTGTTGAGAGGCAAAAGCTAATTTGTAATGCGGCTAGACCAGAAAAGCACAAGGAAATTATTACCAGAAAAGCGAAAGGCAAATTGTTATAGTCCAAGAGCAATATTCTTATTCTGAATCTCTTTTCGTCTGCTCCATACAGATGAGATTGCGGGTGGCTGACTTATTCCTTTATGCAGTGGCTAGTTGTGTTGGATTGTGTTTTGATGGATTCCGCTATCCTGCGTTGTCGCTTATGACATTTGTTCGATTTTTCTTTACGGCCAATAAGTAAGCCTTGATTCGAAAAAGGGAGAGAGGAGTATCAAACTAAGATGTCATAGATAAAGTAGAGATTGAGTTGAAGATCATTTCATGGCCGACCATCCCCACCGTCGGTCGGTGGGCCAGTTGTAACCCACTAGCTTCGAGTTATGAAAAACAGTGTCACGTACTTGAACTTGATTAAGAACACTAATCTGCGCTAATCCAATTTCAGCAGTAGTACGATTTGAACAAAAGATAAGCATTACAAGAAGGTAGATAAAGGACCGTCTGAAGTCCTGTCAAGTCTTGTGGCCTTGGATGGTTTTGTCCGGTATTTGCAGCATGATCATGTAGTCCTGAGGATTGAGCTGTAGACAGTATCCTTTGTTGCTTGATGTGAGGGATGGTCCTGATTTTTCGTGCATTTTGTGGAGGATTGGCAATAATAGGCACGCACGGCCCAAGGGTGGTGATAGGTGTCGAATCCTCCAAAAATAATTACCCTCTCTAACTACTTGTGTATAGCGATGAGCGGGATCGTATCCACAGGGAATGGGTTAGATTTACTTCACAATGAATGTAACAAGGGGGTTTTGTTTGAGATTGATTACTGTACTAATTGAAAAACAATTCAATGCAAGAATATGAAATAACAAAGATGAGAATCAAAATGTGAAGAAGAGTCTAGTTGAAGATATTATCTCTATTTTGACTCAAGTGTTGATCATCGGTCCATGAATAATTCATATGCTCAAGAATAAATTGGTATAGTTGTTAACAACTTATCTCTCCTTAATTTGTCGACAATTAGGAAAAGCTTGCTAAAAATTTCTTTTATTGAATGACAACCCTAGAGAAACTCTTAGGATTTAACCTTTCAATAACATTAAGTTCTTGAGAAACTACCAATTCTAGCCAACAAACTCACGAAGCACGATTCATTTAGGCTACTCATGTATTCTCTTAACAAGAACTACACTTTAGAACATTCAAACAATTATTGATTTGAAGGTTCTTAAAGTGCAATCAATGCTAATTACCACATCATTAGAATCATTCAAACGATTACGTATTTGAGGTTCTAAATGGTTTTACATAACTTCGAGAATCAAACAATACGTCTATCATTCAATACGTCAAAGCAATGATAATAAGAACGCACGGAGAATACATAGATATTCAAGAACCATGAAATATACGAACTAATGGATCTCACGATATATAGAAGAGTCAAAATATGAGACAATCTTCAACTAGATTGAGGTTTAGTTATGCATTTTGACAAGGGAGGAGTTGAAACTACCAAAACTTGCCCTCAGCCTTTTTCAGAGTTTACTGAAAATCTTCCAAAGCTTACTGAAAATTTCCTTAGCCCTTTTCCAGAGCTTACTGAAAATCTTCCAGAGCTTATTGAAAATTGCCTAAGCCCTTTTCCAAAGCTTACTGCAAAATCCTCCAAAGCTTACTGAAAATTTCCTTAGCCCTTTTCCAGAGCTTACTGAAAATCTTCCAGAGCTTATTGAAAATTGCCTCAGCCTTTTTCCAGAGCTTACTGAAAATCTTCAGAGCCTACTGAAAATCGCCTTCAGCCTTTCCAGAGCTTGTT
>LIEC01012621.1:0-77292 GCA_001925005.1 Drosera capensis | reverse complement strand
AAAAGAACCTTGAAATGAGCTTAAAACACTCAAAACCCCTTTAAAAGGCTAAAAACAACATAAAAACGTTTTCAAGGGGTTTTGAGTGTTTTAACCTCATTCCAAGGGTCTTTTCATTGTTTTTTTTTTTTTTTTTTTTTTGCCTTTTGAAGGGGTTTTTGTGTGTTTTAAGTCATTTGAGGTTTTTATTTTTGTTTTTTGCCTTTTGAAGGGTTTTTGTGTGTTTTATGCTCGTTTCAAGTGTCTTTTCATAGTTTCTTGTGTTTTTAAGTCATTTGAGTTGTTTTTATGTTGTTTTATCCTTTTGAAGGGTTTTTGAGTGTTTTAAGTTCATTTGAAGGTTCTTTTCATCGTTTTTTGCGTTTTCAACTTATTTGTGTTGTTTTTATGTTGTTTTTTATCCCTTTGAAGCGTGTTTGAGTGTTTTAAGCTCATTCAAGGTCTTTTTCATAGTTTCTTCCGTTTTCAAGTCATTTGAGGTTTTTTAATTTTGTTTTTCGCCTTTTCAAGGGGTTTTTTGTGTGTTTTAAGCTCATTTCAAGGTTCTTTTCATGGTTTCTTACGTTTTCGCCTTTTCATGTTTTTTGTTGCCTTTTGAAGGATATTTTACTGTTTTAAGCTCATTTCAAGGTTCTTTTCTTAATTATTTGAGTTGTTTTTATGCTGTTTTTCTCCTTTTGAAGGATTTTTGACTGTTTTATGCTCATTTCAAGGTTCTTTTCATAGTTTCTTGTGTTTTTAAGTCATTTGAGTTGTTTTTATGTAGTTTTTATCCTTTTGATGGGTTTTTGAGTGTTTTAAGCTCATTTAAAGGTTCTATTCATAGTTTTTTTGTGTATTCAAGTCAATAGAGTTATTTTTATGCTATTTTTAGCCATTTAAAGGGTTTCTATGTGTTTTTAGATCATTTAAAGTTTCTTTTCTTAGTTTCTTACATTTTCATGTTATTTGAGCTGTTTTTATGTTGTTTTAGCTTTTTGATGTTTTTTTGAGTGTTTTAAGCTCATTTCAATATTCTTTTCATAGTTTCTTATGTTTTCAAGTTATTTGAGTTGTTTTTATGTTGTTTTTATGTTGTTTTTAGAATTTTGAAGGGTTTATTAGTGTTTTAAGCTCATTTCATGGCCTTTTTCATAGTTTCTTGCGTTTTCAAGTCATTTCAGTTGTTTTTATGTTGTTTTTAGCCTTTTCAACGGGTTTTGAGTGTTTTAAGCTCATTTCAAGGTTCTTTTGATAGTTTTTTACTTTTTCAAGTCATGAGAGTTGTTTTTATGTTATTTTTAGTCTTTTCAAAGGGTTTTTGAGTGTTTTAAGCTCGTTTCAAGGATTTGTTTTTATTTTTTTTGTATTTTACGTTTCCAAGTTAATGGAAGTGTTGTTTTTATCTTGTTTTTTTACTTTTGAAGGGTTTTTGAGTGTTTTAAGCTCATTTCATGGTTTTTGTTTTATAGTTTCTTATTTTTTCAAGTCATTTGAGTTGTTTTTAAGTTATTTTTAGGCTTTTGAAGGTTTTTTGAGTGTTTTAAGCTCATTTCAAGGTTATTTCTTAGTTATTAGAGTGTTTTCAAGGTCGTTCTCAAGTTATTTATGTTGTTTTTATGTTCTTTTTCTCCTTTTGAAGGGTTTTTGAGTGTTTTAAGCTCATTTCAAGGTTTTTTTCATAATTGTTTGAGTTTTCAATTCATTTGTGTAATTTTATGTTGTTTTTAGCCTTTTGAAGGGTTTTTGAGTGTTTTCAACATTGTTTTAATGATATTTGAGTTTTTTTCATGTTGTTTTTATCCTTTTGAAGGGTTTTTGAGTGTTTTAAGCTCAGTTCAAGGTTGTTTTCATAGTTGTTTGCGTATTCAACTCATTATAATTGTTTTTATGCTATTTTTAGCCTTTTGAAGGGTTTCTTAGTTTTTTAAGCTCATTTAAAGGTTTTTTTCTTAGTTTCTTACGTTTTCAACTCATTTGAGTTGTTTTTATGTTCTTTTTAACCTTTTGAAGGGTTTTTTTTTAGTGTTTTAAGCTCATTTCAAGGTTTTTTTAATTGTGTTTTTAGCCTTTTGAAGGATTTTTGAGTGTTTTCTGCTCATTTCAAGGGTCTTTTCATAGTTTCTTGTGTTTTCAAGTCATTTGATTTGTTTTTATGTTGTTTTAAGCCATTTGAAGGGTTTTTGAGTGTTTTAAGTTAATTTGAAGGTTCTTTTCACAGTTTCAACTCATTTGTGTTGTTTTTTAGCCCTTTGAAGCGTGTTTGAGTGTCTTAAGCTCATTTCAAGGTCTTTTTCGTAGTTTCACCCGTTTTCAAGTCATTTGAGTTTTTTAATTTTGTTTTTCTTCTTTTCAAGGGGTTTTTGTGTGTTTTGAGCTCATTTCAAGGTTCTTTTCATGGTTTCTTACGTTTTCAAGTCATGAGAGTTGTTTTTATGTTGTATTTAGCCTTTTGAAGGTATTCGGAGTGTTTTAAGCTCATTTCAAGGTTCTATTCTTTGTTTTTTACGTTTTCAAGTCTTGAGAGTTGTTTTTATATTGTTTTTAGCCTTTTGAATGGTTTCTGAGATTTTTAAGCTCATTTCAAGGTCCTTTTTATTTTTTTTTTTCACTTTTTCAAGTCAAATGAGTTGTTTTTATCTTGTTTTTTGCCTTTTGAAGGGTTTTTGATTGTTTTAAGCTTATTTCATGGTTTGTTTTCATAGTTTCTTGTGTTTTCATGTCATTTGAGTTATTTTTAAGTTTTTTGTTAGCCTTTTGAAGGATTTTTTTACTGTTTTAAGCTCATTTCATGGTTCTTTTCTTAGTTATTTGAGTTGTTTTTATGCTGTTTTTCGCCTTTTGAAGGATTTTTAACTGTTTTATGCTCATTTAAAGGTTCTTTTCATAGTTTCTTATGTTTTTAACTCATTTGAGTTGTTTTTATGTTGTTTTTATCCTTTTGATGGGTTTTTGAGTGTTTTAAGATCATTTCAAGGTTCATTTGATAGTTGTTTTTACGTTTTCAAGTCATGAGAGTTGTTTTTATGTTATTTTTAGTCTTTTGAAAGGTTTTTTTGACTGTTTTAACCTCGTTTCAAGGATCTTTTTATTGTATTTTACGTTTTCAAGTCAATGGAAGTGTTGTTTTTATCTTGTTTTTAGGCTTTTGAAGGGTTTTTGAGTTTTTAAACTCATTTCATGGTTTTGTTTTTATAGTTTCTTGTTTTTTCAAGTCATTTGACTTGTTTTTCACTTGTTTTTAAGTTATTTTTAGCCTTTTGAAGGTTTTTTGAGTGTTTTAAGCTCATTTCAAGGTTTTGTTTCTTAGTTATTATAGTGTTTACAAGGTCGTTCTCAAGTTATTTGTTTTTATGTTCTTTTTCTCCTTTTGAAGAGTTTTTGGGTGTTTTAAGCTCATTTCAACATTCTTCTCATAGTTTTTTGAATTTTCAAGTCATTTGAGTTGTTTTTATGTTGTTTTTAGCTTTTGAAGGGTTTTTGAGTGTTTTCAACATCGTTTTAATGTTATTTGAGTTGTTTTTATCCTTTTGATGGGTTTTTGAGTGTTTTAAGCTCAGTTCAAAGTTCTTTTCATAGCTTTTTGCGTATTCAAGTCATTATAGTTGTTTTTATGCTATTTTTAGCCTTTTGAAGGGTTTCTTAGTGTTTTAAGCTCATTTAAAGGTTTTTTTCTTGGTTTCTTAAGTTTTCAAGTCATTTGAGTTTTTTTTATGTTCTTTTTTACCTTTTGAAGGGGTTTTTATGCTATTTTAAGACTTTTTATTGTGTTTTATGCTTTCAAGTTATGAGTGTTGTTTTTATGTTGTTTTTTGACTTTTGAACTATTTTTGAGTGTTTTAAGTTCATTCGAAGGTTTTTTTTTTCATATTTTGTTTTCTTTTCAAGTCATTTAAGTTGTTTTTATGTCGTTTTTAGCCTTTTGAGGGGTTTTTGAGTGTTTTAAGATAATTTGAAGGATTTTGTCATAGTTTCTTGTGTTTTCAAGTAAAGAAGTTGTTTTTAGCCTTTTGAAGGGGTTTTTAGTGTTTTAACCTCATTTCAAGGTTCTTTTCATATTTTGTTACGTTTTCAAATAATTTGAGTTATTTTTATATTGTTTTTAGCCTTTTGAAGGGTTTTTCAGTCTTTTAAGCTCATTTCATGGCCTTTTTCATAGTTTTTGGGTTTTTAAAATTATTTGAATTGTTTTTATTTTGATTTTAGCTTTTTCAAGGGGTTTTGAGTGTTTTAAGCTCATTTCAAGATTCTTTTCATAGTTTCTGACGTTTTCAACTCATTTGACTTGTTTTTATGTTGTTTTTAACCTTTTGAAGGGTTTTTTAGTGTTATAAGCTCATTTCAAGGTTCTTTGTATTGTGCTTTACGTTTTCAAGTTATGAGAGTTGTTTTTATGTTGTTTTTAGCTTTTTGAAGGGTTTTTAATTGTTTTAAGCTGATTTGAAGGCCTTTTTCATAGTTTCTTGTGTTTTGAGTTGTTTTATGTTGTTTTTAGCCGTTGGAAGGGTTTTTGAGTGTTTTAAACTCATTACAAACTTCTTTTAATAGTTTCTTACGTTTTCAAGTAATTTGAGTTGTTTTTAACCTCTTGAAGGGGTTTTTGAGTGTTTAATGCTCATTTCAAGATTCTTTTCATTGTTTTTTACGTTTTCAGGTCATGAGAGTTATTTTTATGTTGTTTTTCATCTTTTGAAGGGGGTTTGAGTGTTTTAAGCTCATTTCAAGGTTCTTTTCATTGTTTTTTATATTTTCAAGTCATAGAGTTGTGTTTATGTGTTTTATATCCTTTCGAAGAGGTTTTGAGTGTTTTGAGGTTATTTCATGGTTTTTTTCATAGTTTCTTACGTTTTCAAGTCATTTGAGTTGTTTTGTGTTGTTTTTATCCTTTTGAAAGGTTTTTGAGTGTTTTAAGCTAATTCCAAGGTTCTTTTTATTGTGTTTCATGTTTTCAAGTCATGAGATTGTTTTTATGTTGTTTTTAGCCTTTTGAATAGGTTTTTAGTGTTTTAAGCTCATTACAAGGTTCTTTTCATAGTTTCGTATGTTTTCAAATCATTTGAGTTGTTTTTATGTTGTTTTTAGCCTTTTTAAAGGGTTTTTGAGTCTTTTAAGCTCATTTCGTAGCCTTTTTCGTAATTTATTGCGTTTTCAAATCATTTCAGTTGTTTTTATTTTGATTTTAGCGTGTTCAAGAAGTTTTGAGTGTTTTAAGCTCATTTCAAGGTTCTTTTCATAATTTCTTACGTTTTCAACTCATTTCAGTTATTTTTATGTTGTTTTTTACGTTTTGAAGGGTTTTTGAGTGTTTTAAACTAATTTCATGATTCTTTTTATTGTGTTTTATGTTTTCAAGTCATGAGAGTTCTTTCTATGTTGTTTTTAGCCTTTTGAAGGGGTTTTGAGTGTTTTAAGCACATTTAAAGGTTCTTTTTATTGTGTTTTATGTTTTCAAGTCCTCAGAGATGTTTCGATGTTGTTTTTAGCCTTTTGAAGAGGTTTTGAGTGTTTTAAGCTCATTTCAAGGTTCTTTTCATAGTTTTTTACGATATCAAATCAAGAGAGTTATTTTTATATTGTTTTAAGCTCATTTCATGGCCTTTTTCATAGTTTCTTGCGTTTTCAAGTCATTTGAGTTGTTTTTAAGTTGTTTCTAGCATTTCATAGGGTTTTTGAGTGTTTGAAGCTAATTTCAAGGTTCTTTTTATTGTATTTTACGGTTTCAAGTTATGAGGGTTGTTTTTATGTTGTTTTTAACCTTTTGAAGAGGTTTTGCGTGTTTTATGCTCATTTCAATGTTTTTTTCATAGTTTCTTACGTTTTCGAATTATTTGAGTTGTTGTTATGTTGTTTTTAGCCTTTTGAAGAGTTTTTGAGTGTTTTAAGCTCGTTTCAAGATTCTTTCCTTAGTTTTTTACATTTCCTACTCATGACAGTGATTTTCATGTTGTTTTTAGACTTTTGATGAGCCATGAAATGAGTTGAAAACACTAAAAAACCGTTCAAAAGACTAAAAACAACATAAAAACAACTCAAATAACTTGAAAACGTATGAAACTATGAAAAAAACCTTGAAATGAGATTAAAACACTGAGAAACCCTTTAAAAGGATAAAAATAGCATAAAAACAACTCAAACGAGTTGAAAACGTAAGAAACAATGAAAACAACCTTTAAACAAGCTTTAAACACTCAAAACCCCTTAAAAAGGCTAAAAACAATATAAAAACAACTCAAATGACTTGAAAACGTAAGAAACTATGAAAAAAAAACATTGAAATGAGTTTAAAACACTCAAAACCCCATCCAAAGTCTAAAAGCAACATGAAAATCACTCTCATGAGTAGGAAACGTAAAAAACTAAGAAAAAACCTTGAAACGATATTGAAACAATCAAAAACCCTTCAAACGGCTAAAAACAAGATAAAAACAACTCAAATGAATTGAAAACGTAAAAAAAAAAATGAACACTGAAATGAGCTCAAAACTCTCAAAAACCATTCAAAAGGCTAAAAACAATATAAAAACAACATAAAAACAACTCTCATGGCTTAAAAACGTGAAAAACAATTAAACGAACCTTGAAATGAGCTTAAAATACTCAAAATCCGTTGAAAAGGCTAAGGAAAACACTAAAACATCTCAAATGACTTGAAAACGCAAGAAACTATGAAAAAAGCCATGAAATGAGCTGAAAACACTAAAAAACCCTTCAAAAGACTAAAAACAACATAAAAACAACTCAAATAACTTGAAAATATATGAAACAATTTAAAAAACCTTGATATGAACTTAAAACACTCAGAAACCCTTTAAAAGGCTAAAAATAGCATAAACAAATACTCAAACGAGTTGAAAACGTAAGAAACTATGAAAAAAACCTTGAAACAAGTTTAAAACACTCAAAAACCCTTAAAAAAGCTAAAAACAACATAAAAACAACTCAAATGACTTGAAAACGTAAGAAACAATGAAAAAGAACCTTGAAATGAGCTCAAAACACTCAAAAACCCTTCAAAAGCCAAAAAACAATATAAAAACAACTCTCAAGCCTTTAAAACGTAAATAACAACGAATAGAAACTTGAAATGAGCTTAAAACACACCAAAACAATTCAAAAGGCTAAAAACAACATAAAAAAAACTGAAATGACTTGAAAACGTAAGAAACCATGAAAAGAACCTTTAAATGAGCTTAAAACACACAAAAACCCCTTGAAAAGGCTAAAAACAAAAATTAAAAAACCTCAAATGACTTGAAAACGGAAGAAACTATGAAAAAGACCTTGAATGAGCTTAAAACACTCAAACACGCTTCAAAGTGCTAAAAAACAACATAAAAATAACTCAAATGAGTTGAAAACGCAAAAAACTATGAAAAGAATTTTGAAATGACCTTAAAACACTCAAAAACCCTTCAAAAAGATAAAAAGAACATAAAAACAACCTAAATAACTTGAGAACGACCTTGAAAACACTCTAATAACTAAGAAAAGAACCTTGAAATGAGCTTAAAGCACTGAAAAACCCTTCAAAAGGCTAAAAACAACTTAAAAACAACTGAAAAACAACTCAAATGACTTGAAAACACAAGAAACTATAAAAAACCATGAAATGAGCTTAAAACACTCAAAAACCCTTAAAAAGGCTAAAAACAAGACAAAAAAACAACTCCATTAACCTGAAAACATAAAATACAATAAAAAGATCCTTGAAACGAGTTTAAAACACTCAAAAACCCTTCAAAAGGCTAAGAACAAGATTAAAACAACTTAAATGACTTAACAACGTAAGAAACTATGAAATGATACTTGAAACGAGTTTAAAACACTCAAAACCCCATCGAAAGGCCAAAAACAACATAAAAACAACTCTCATGACTAGGAAACGTAAAAACTAAGAAAATAACCTTCAAATGAACTTAAAACACTCAAAACCTCTTCAAAAAGCTAAAAACAACATAAAAACAACTCGAATGACTTGAAAACTAAAAAGACCCTTCAAATGAGCTTAAAACACTCAAAACCCCTTCAAAATTATAAAAACTACTCAAATAACTTGAAAACGACCTTCAAATGAGCCTAACCTACTCAAAAACCCTTCAAAAGGCTAAAAAACTCTAATGACTTAAAAACGCAAAAAAACTATGAACCGAACCTTGAAATGAGCTTAAAACACTCAAAAACCCTTCGAAAGGATAAAAACAACATAAAAACAACTCAAATAACTTGAAAACGACGTTGAAAACACTCAAATAATTAAGAAAAGAACCTTGAAATGAGCTTAAAACACTCAAAAACCCTTCAAAAGGATAAAAACAACATAAAAACAACTCAAATGACTTGAAAACGTAAGAAACTATGAAAAAAACCTTGAAATAAGCTTAAAACACTAAAAAACTCTTCAAATAGCTAAAAAAAAGATAAAAAGAACTCCAATGACTTGAAAACGTAAAAAACCAAAAAAAGAGCCTTGAAACGAGCTTAAAACACTCAAAAATCCTTCAAAAGACTAAAAACAACATAAAAACAACTCAAATGACTAAACAACGTAAGAAACTAAGAAAAAAACCTTGAAACGAGCTTAAAACACTCAAAAGCCCTCCAAAAGGTTAAAAACAACATAAAAACACCTTAAATGACTTGAAAACACAAGAAACTACGAAAAGACCCTTGAAATGAGCTTAAAACACTCAAAAACCCTTCAAACGGCTAAAACCAACATAAAAACAACTCTAATGACTTGTAAACTCAAAAAACTATGAAAATAACCTTGAAATGAGCTAAGAACACTAAAACTCCGCCTTCCAAAGGATAAAAACAACATAAAAACAACTAAATAACTTGAAAACGACCTTGAAAACACTCAACTAACTAAGAAAAAAACATTGAAATGCGCTTTTAAAACAATCAAAAACCCTTCAAAAGGCTAAAAACAAGATAAAACCAACTCAAATTTCATGAAAACCGTAAAATACAATAAAAAGAACCTTGAAATGAGCTTAAAACACTCAGAAACCCTTCAAAAGGCTAAAAACAATATAAAAACAACTCTTAGGACTTGAAAACAATAAAAAACCACGAATTGAACCTTGAAATGAGCTTAAAACACTCCAAACCCCTTCAAAAGGCTAGAAGCAACATAAAAAAACTCAAATGACTTGAAAACGTAAGAAACCATGAACAAAACCTAGAAATGAGCTTAAAACACTCAAAACCCCTTGAAAAGGCTAAAAAAAATTTAAAAACCTCAAGCGACTTGAAAACAGAAGAAACTATGAAAAAGACCTTGAAATGAGCTTAAAACACTCAAACACGCTTGAAACGGCCAAAAAACAATATAAAAACAACTCAAATGAGTTGAAAACGTAAGAAACTACGAATAGAACCTTGAAACAAGCTTAAACTCAAATCATGTTCGAAACATTCAATGTCCCTGCGATGTATGTGGCCATTCAGGCTGTTCTTTCTCTATATGCTAGTGGTCGCACAACTGGTTAGTATTTCATTCCTCTTCCTTTTCGTATTACATTATTTAATTCATTCATTGTATATACACGTCTAACGATTCCTCATCTTTTCAGGTATTGTGCTCGACTCTGGTGATGGTGTGAGTCACATCGTTCCTATCTATGAAGGTTATGCTCTTCCACATGCTATTCTTTGGTTGGATCTCGCTGGTCATGATCTCACTGATTCTCTCATGAAGATTCTCACCTAGAGGGGTTACATGTTCACTACCACTGCTGAACGGGAAATTGTCCGTGACATCAAGGAAAAACTTGCATATGTTGCCCTAGATTATGAGCAGGAGCTTGAAACTGCCAAGAGCAGTTCTTCTATTGAGAAGATCTTTGAACTCCTTGATGGACAAGTTATCACAATTGGAGCTGAGAGGTTCAGATGCCCTGAAGTGCTCTTCCAGCCTTTTCTCATTGGGATGGAAGCTGCTGGCATTCACGAGACTACCTACAATTCCATCATGAAGTGTGATGTCGATATCAGGAAGGACTTGTATGGTAACATCGTGCTCAGTGGTGGTTCAACTATGTTCCCTGGGATTGCGGACAGGATGAGCAAGGAGATCACTGCACTTGCTCCTAGCAGCATGAAGATCAAGGTTGTTACTCCACCTGAGAGGAAATACAGTGTCTGGATCGGAGGATCTATCCTCGCATCACTCAGCATCTTCCAACAGGTAGATTCCTCTCGTAGTTCTAAATGCTTTCTATCATCCTTTATTCTAGTCCAACCCTGATTTGTGTCTTGGCATCTCATAACTGTAATGTTCTTCCTTTTCAGATGTAGATTTCCAAGGGCGAGTATGACGAATCTGGTTCATCAATTGTCCACAGGAAGTGCTTCTAAGTCCTATAAATGCTTTATGGTGAGTCCAATTTTTTCTTTAGTTGGCTTCTTGTGTCAAGTGTAATGAACTCAATGTGGTTGAGCCTGAGGGTGAGAAAGGTGTGAGTCACCGGAAGGAGGATTTAGCCCTGATATGTATACCAATAATCGTTCTTCCGGTTTTCATTCATCGATGTGCTTGATGGTCTTATGATAAGTTGTGTTGTAAGTCTCCTCACCCTGGTTGCCTGTGGCTCAGACAAGTGCTTGCGTCGAATGTTTGTAGTCTGAAGAGTGATTGTGTTGCATTTTCCTTCCAGTTCTTTATTTGCTGGGTTTTCTTTTTTCCTATCAACAACCGTTGCGTTGATATCTGTTGTGTGAGGGATTTCTATTATTATTGGATTGTCTTCCTTTGAGCTTAATGATAATGATTAAATGTCACTTTTTTGTGAGTAGAAGGCTAAAATTGTATTGTTAGTTGTCTTTGCTGGCCGTTGCTGCCTGCCAAGGAAGCCTGGATTCACGGTGAAACGAAATCATTTTTTGATTTCTGGTGTTTTTTGAAAAGTTATATTGACACCAAAATTTAGTGATCACTTATAATTTATGCTTCATCTTATAAACTCAATCTGGAAATGTGCTATTGAACGCATGTGTACTGCTAGAGTAAAGTTGGTCATTGCTGGAGCGTAATCGAAATTTTCTAACTGCAGCATGGTGTTGGAACTAGTGGTTTTCGCATTTAGTTTCCGATATATGATATAGGAAATGCACCAGCTAGTTGAAAGCGGATCTCAATCTTGACTGTCAATCTGTTATGTCTAGATAATGTCATAATGTCATTGTGATGCCATAACGCTGATGCTTAAAATTGGAAATGTAACGTCCCAAGATTTCCTGTCCAATACCTGCCAGACACGTGGCGTTACTGTCGCTCCAAAGTTCATTTGAAGCAAAACGACAAGAATACAAGAGGTTTAAATATCAGAAACATAGGAACTATAAATAATATCCAACTTACACTATCTTCTATTACATGTAAATCAATATCTAGAAACAAAGAATAATGTTACAAGCAGCCGAATTTAATCATCTCTGCGAAGTAACGAACTCTTCCTCGAACGTTTATTATCTGAAACGAACACGTAACCGTGAGCTCGAAAGACCAGTAAACACAGGATATACATCCATCTCAGGGGTCTGGCATGTTTATTATATCATGCATTTTCCATACACAAACAGTATGCAATGCAAGTAACACCAAGCAATCATATGCCAGTCGAGAATACATATATAACTATATATACATATAGTATAAGAACTCAAGTTAATCGAGTTATCCCTTGTTTCGTTCACCTTTATCTTTATTAAAGCTTTTAAGGCTTTTTCGTATTTCAAGTCAAGTCATGTTTCTTTCGTGATTTTTACAAGTTTATGATATGGGAGGAGTTACCACAAGAATTTCAATTATTACCTAGTATGGTCGTATCAGGAATAATTAAACAAGCAAGATGGTCGCTGCAGTCGACCCAAGACGATTAATCATAACCAAATACGGCCATCAGTTGATGTCGCTGCGTGCACGCGAAGAGGTTTATCACATTCTCTCTACCTAGTCCAGTACTCGTAACTCTCCCAGTCATTGTCATTTACAAGAATTTCTTCATGTTCAAATTTCCAGTATTTTCTAACAACCAACATGAATTAATCCCATTAATTCCATGTTTAACACGATTCGCAAGTTTTCAAAATTTTCAAGATTTCAAGATTTTCAAGTACGTATCCTGAAATTAACTGCATTAATTTCCATGTACAGCAGGTGACTATCACGGCATGTATATTTTCAATATTCTCAAGCATATATCATCAAATTAATTATATTAATTTCCATTTACAGCAGGTGACTGTCACGGCATGTATATTTCAAAATTCTCAAACATATATCATGAAATTAATTATATTAATTTCCATATATAATAGATAATTGTCACGGTATTTATTTTCTCATTTGTCACATTTAAATGATACTCGAGGATAATGGAAATAATTACATTATAATTAATCGGGGTTAGATATTTTGTAACGTTTTCTAGAGTTCACCAGAGTTAATAGTTTGTTACAAAATAATAATCAGCACCGGATACATACATCAATAGTAAGCAATAATCAGGAATCGTTATTAAACTCTATAATATTCTATACGTTGTATCGTTACCCTTTTAAACAAGCAAGTCAAGACAATCAAGCATATCCATCTTTTACTCTTTTATTTATCATGCAAATAGGTGATCAACGATCATACAAATCAAGTCATGCACACACAATTTAGGATAACGATGTGTGTTACCTTGTCATATTTTCGAATCTGAAAATCCACAAGAATCAGCACACGGTCAATCCTCTTGCTGATTATCAATCGTACCTACAATAATAACGCAATCATAAGTACCCTCGTATTTATTTCCCGAAATAATATATATAACGTATATTGTACATTTTAACTAATTTAATATTTTTATTAATGAAAAAGGGTTTATTCATTTCCCTCCTTACTGTACACGCAAGGACGCGAGCCCGATTTCAGGCTGTCGATTTCCGGAATCTCACCGGCCAAGTCGGCGACGGCCAGGGGAGGAACGGGAAACGACATCGGGGAACTCCTGGGAGGTCGAGAACGCCGACGTCGTTGAACGGGGGTGGTTGCTTCGGCTTCCTCTGGTTGTTCCCGGCGTCGGGGAGCGCCGAGCAAGGTCGAGGCAAGCCAGATCTGGTTGGGAAGGCACGAGGAAAGGGACGACGAGGTCGAGGTTTGGCTGGCCGCTGCTTTCGTCGTCGCTAAAGTCCGATATCGGTCGTCGGAGCTGGATCTGTGAATCCAGGCGGCGACAACACGATTTCGGTCATGGGTGTGCGGCGGCGATGGTTCAGGAGTGCTCGGGTTACGGTCGGGAAGGGGTTCGGGTTTTAATGGTGTCGTCGGGGTTGCCGGAATCCGGCCGATAACAGTGATTATCATAGTTGCGAGATGAAAAGAAAAAAACCTAAAACGAGAGACGATAACTTATCCCTTCACGGTCTCTGTTCTCCTCGGAGGCTAGGTCAAAACTTGTGAGGTCGGCAAATTTTGAAACTATTTATATCAATGCGTGATTGAATTAATCATGGAAGCGGTTGAGATTTTCACGGGATTATTGCTTCGTTCAAAGATATCTTACCATATTTAAAATATATGTTTCCTTATTCAGAATATTTCAGGATATTACAAGAAGTTATAGAATCAACGATAAAGGTTAATCACAAATGTCGGACAAGGTATATTATACAACATATGGGATAAAATTTCCTTTATTTACCCAATTTTGAATGTGAGATAACAAGATTCAAATTAATTTCAGAAACTTTATATCTTCTCTTAGCCCAATTTTAATTGTAAAATGATATGTTTTTGTCTGATTTAAATTGTAGTTTTTTTTTATCGTTTTATTCTAATTATAATTTTTTTAAAAAAAATTATCAAACTATTTTGGGATTCTTAGCTGTGCCAATTAAACAGTAAGGGTGCTCTTGACTCATTCCAAGAAAAGGGAAAAAAATTGCAATTATATATGTTGTCATTCCCGCCATTTGATCATGCGCTGTAGTGAGATAGCACAGCAGGGAAATCCCATTCCTCACTCTCTCCCACATATTCATAGTAAAATCAAGACGATCATTTTTTTAATTATATATAAAAATTATTGTTTTAAATTAATCGATTTTATTTTTTTTTGACGAAGAAAGTAAAACTTAAACCAACAAGATGATAATCAGGTCGCTTTTATTCACAAAAGATTTCAATACCTTGCATTCCCAACAACATGAAACAAACTTCTTATCAAGGACGACATGAAGGTAAATTCTCAAAAACATGAAGCTACGTATTCCCAACAAAATATTAACGACCTGATTGTATGATTCACTTTCTTTACTTTACCTCTTTAGCTACAAAAGAGAACAGTTGCGAAGGAAGTTCACTTCACGTTCAAGTATAAAGCTGACAACAGCCTGCGAGCCTGGAATCCGACGCATATGTGATGGAAATTAGCAACCGTGCTTGAATTAACTCCAATTGGTAAAGTGACTGAAATGTCTTAGTGTCTGTGCCCAAGGAAGCAACAGAAACTTTAGATGTTAGTGACAATGCGCTAATTCTAAGCGACTGTGTCATTGGACTTGCTCCGTCTTCCCTATGTAAAGGAATAGCACGTACCACATATTTGAATATAATCGGAACAAGGAGAAAGATAATTCATATGGTTGGATCACTTGACAGGGTGAAATACTGGCTCAAAGAAGCAGCTCATGAATTACACAATCATACAGAGCTCAACTGCCATACATCTAGAATTACCCCCTCACCAAGACATGGAGAGGGGATGACGAGTACTGCAACATGGAATAACCCTATCCGTTTCTTGTTGCAATGTACACTCAAGGAACTGCAATGGAAAGTATCAAAAAGATCCCGATGTTCCATGACGAACCATAATCAGCGACCATAATCACAAAATTGAACTCTCAAATCAACCCAATCCATCATTTCACAAACTGGGTTTTTCCCAAAACGCCCAAATCATCACTTTTCAACACGAATTCCTCACCATAACTTCACATACAAGATCATATCTGGGCAAAAATAAAGAGACCATTTTGAACAAACAGAACAATAATGAGATGATAAAGGGAAGATGAAAGTGAGAATCATTGCCTTGCAAAGACAAGTGGCGAGGGTTGCAGCTTTCTTGGCCGCGGCGAGTTCATTTGAATATGGAGACGCCATTGATGAAATTGAAAGTTTGGAGATCAAATTGGGAAGTCAAATTCGAAGTGGAGAATGTGCAGAGATCATATTATAAGGATCATGTAAACGAAATGCATACTCTTGCCAAACGAAGCTACATATTCCCAACAAAGTATTTACGACATCTTGGGATGATTACCGACATAGTTTGAGACAATACTTCACTCCTGATACATTATGTTTTCCATAGTTTGGCAAGCTTCTTTCTTAGGTTTGCACACATGAGAGTATACATAGAGTTTGTTAGAAACATTGCTGACATATAAGAAATAGCACAAGTCTGCTAGACATAACGCTGATCCTTATATATGATGTTTCCATACCTAAATCCACCCGAAACCTTTGGAATTTTCCATTCTCGCCAGCCTCCGAGCCCAGAATACTAGCATAACTTCACGAGAAGATGACACTACATAATCGTCGTACCAGTTGCTTTGCTTGAAAAGCAACTCTACTTGAAACTTGCAGTCCATGTTTAGCCATATAGGACTTGCAAAGGCGCTATAATATTCTGCCTTAGGCGGAATAATGCAGATAGATACTCATGCCGTTTCCTTCACCCGCTTCATCAGATCCACAAAATCCCAGAAAACTGCATCATCAACACCACACTTTAGCTTCAGTCTAATGAAATATGGCATTGCTCATAGTAGGAACATTATGTTTTAGGTCTCTTCTTTGAACTTTTGGTTAAGTTAATTTCCTCAAAAAAGAAATTGAGGTTGTTTTATATTGTTATTTATCTCTTCATGTGTGTTTTTGAGTGTATGAGAGGATTTCAATTAAACTACAACATTAAAAACAACAAAGAAATCCGCCACCATAAACCTTTAGTTTCATTGAAAGAGAATCTTGAAGAGAACTCTGCTTACCTGAATCTGAATCATGAGGTCCAGGAGAAGCTTCAGGGTGGTATTGTAAAGACATGATGTTCATCGCAGGAAAGGCGAGACCAGCACAGGTTCCATCATTTAGATTGATGTGTGTCACTTCAATACCATCAGGAAGCGAAGCCGGATCCACTGCATAGTTATGATTCTGCCACAGGGAAGAATAACATTGTAAGGACGTGATACCAGAACTCAACGAACCACAACTAATTCCTTCATCAAGTTTCTTGGGCACACCTGATAATCAAGCATTCAGAATTTGAGAATGGAAAGGTAATCACCTGTGAACTAATCTCAACATGACCATTCCGAAGATTACGAACTGGATGATTCCCACCATGATGACCAAACTTCATTTTGAAGGTTTTACCGCCCAATGCCTGCCCAAGCAACTGATGGCCCATGCATATCCCAAATATCGGGACCTTACCAAGCAGTTCCTTTACAGTTTCGACAGCATACATTACAGCAGAGGGGTCTCCTGGACCATTGCTGAAAAGAATACCGTCAGGTTTCATCTTCAGTGTCTCGGATGCTGGCCATGTTGACGGAACAACAGTTATCTTGCACCCAAATGACGCTAATCGCCTCAAAATATTTTGCTTTATTCCAAAATCATAAGCAACAACCTGCAAATAATAATTATGAAAAGAAGAAAGATGAATTGTTTGAGTCAATTCTGTGGATATCTCATCACTCACCTCATGGAGCCTTCTTGACTGAATTGAATGGATAAGAGAATAACACCAGAGAAATTCAAGGCAAATTCACAATGACAAGAAAGTACTAACGTGGTAAGTCTCCCCGTGCCTGCCGTCACTATTAAAATCCCAATCGTCTCCTGTTTTATCAACCCATTCATAAGATGATTCACACGTGACTCCACTAATCAAATCAACACCTGCATTTTCAGAAATACATTCTGACAAGTCAGAAGATTCAATTTAACATGCAGGATACCTAGATGAGACATAGACTTACCAACAATATCCCATGATTGGGACATTTCTAAGAGCTCTTTGTCTGATTTCGACTGTTCTGTGCTCAGTACACCTATAAGGCTGCCTTCTTCCCTCAATCTACGAGTAATGGCGCGTGTGTCCACGTCATCTTTTCATGATCCAATGAACAAGCAGAGGCAATAATCATGTCAAAAGCAACTCAAGGCAAAAATATGTTGAAACTTGAACATCAACCAGTTAAGAAAGCTTACATATTCCCATTATGTTTCTTTTAGCTAAATAGCTTCCAAGCGTTTCAGCACACCTCCAGTTTGAGGTACTACAAAAGTAGATTTGCAACAGTTTAGATACAGTTAGAATACAAACTTAACTAGGAACCTAAAGTTAGTACTACCTCATACTATAGCTTCGGATCACCAAACCAGCAAGGAAGCACTGCCTGGATTCTTCATCATCTGAAGAGAATGAATGTTAGTCACAAAGTGTTAGGAAGAGATGAGCAAAAGTATTAAGCAAGCATGAGGAAGAAGCAAAAAAAAAAAAAAAGCATGAATGACACAAACCGAAGTTGACACCAGTGTTCCCTATATGTGGGTTTGTCATAAGAACAAACTGGCCGGCATAACTCGGATCTGTAAGAATTTCCTGGTACCTAAAGAACTATAAGAAATGATAAGAGTCTCCTTTCTAGACATCGAAGCAATCTCTATATAAACATTTCAGGTGTATCTAAATAACAGAAATGATAGAATTTTGAAGTCCAAACATAGGAGATGAAAAAGGAATGCACTTGTTCTTTCACCTGCAATAGCAAGTCAAAGGGTTTCCTTCTTGCACAACATGAATGTCAAGTTTCTTTCAGGTCACTAGAACCCACAAAATCTCAGACAGATACCCCAAACTATATGTTTCCCAATTCAATAACTATCGGCGACAGCAAAATGTTGAAATTTAGACAGCATCTTTATGTCAAAACTTACCCAACTTCTTAACTTGTCACACAGACTAGCAGCACCTTTCACAAGCATAAGTATCTCCTATTAACCGTGCTCAGAATCAACATGTGCAACAGGTATAATGTAGGAGGAAATAAGAAAGAATAGAGTCAATTTGTGAAATAAATTTGGCTCCACTACTCTACTTTTCACCAATAGCAGATTCCTATATGGATCTATAAAAGCTCTGCTAATCGTTTGTTTGAGGGATCAAGTAGTAGCATAGAGAACAGGAAATCGTCTGACCCTGTGAGTGATGTATTGAAGACAACTTCACCAACTTGGGTTCCCGTGGCACCAAATGACTTGGCGTTCCATATGGAGCCATCTTCAAGCACGAGTCGAGCATCAGCTATCTTCCAAGGTCTCTCCCTAAAGCCAACAGCTGAAAAGAGAGAGAGAGAATATTATAGTCGACACTAGATCATCACAACAACAGCAAACCATCAGGAACTGGGGTCACAAGGAATTGGAATAGTTGTCACTCACACCAAGTATGGAACAAAAAGTACGCCAAAGTAAAGGTAAGGTGAGCAGCACCAATTAAAAGTTCAATGAAAACAGTGAATGGCCGTATGATGAAACTTGGAACCCTAATGTTATAGAACATATTCCATCAGAAACCACTATTGAATCCCATGTTTGAGGTCTCCATTTCAGACAAGTAGTCATATCTTTCAAACAATTTTTAGACGAAACTGGAGGAAAAGAAGATTTCATTAGCCATGGGGCAATGCATACAGCAGTCAACATTTTCTACTAAAATCTATCCATCCCTCAGAACAATCCTACCAGGTTTAGTACACTATACATCTAATCCAGTGCTCATATCAAATCGTCAACCTGATCACTTAAAGAAAGTGTAGTGTGGTTCTCCCATTGTGTCAAGTGATCATAAATTTAATCGAATAATCAAAGAACATGAACTCAGTGCTCATAAGACTAGGTGAAGTCCATCTCCGGATAAAAGATGGCCAGACACTGTCTTCTCCGCATAACATATTCAAGAAATCCGTTCACTGAAACTCAGGTCAATGGTAGGGCTCGGCAGATTATATATTAAAGTACAGTTTTGCACCTTAACATGTTCCGTCATGCGTATATCCTTCTCGGACATGAAGGACCACACATTGGTCCTTACCTCATACTCCATCCATCCCAATATAGGTGCAACACTTTGAATGTCCGCACATGTTGATGAGAACTTTGACTTGCACCGTATGACGACCAATCAATCAATGGTGCATTCCAGCTAATACAAATTCCACGCCACAAACCAACATATACATCACTCAACTTCCCCTAATCCACCCCATATCACTGCCCAAAATCTCAATACTCCACAACACAAACACAAACATAATCAAAACAACAAAACTTCAAACTTTACAATATACCATTGGCCGCAGAATCATTAGACGAAACCGAAAATGCACATTTCACCCCCGAAATCCGAGCTTTAGGTCCCTCGGGATATAGAAAACAACCACTCGTGGGAATAGAAAGAGCCAAAACCATTTTCACTGGGATCAGCGGTGAAGGCGGTGATTTTGGGATCGATTAGGGTTAGATAATGAGCCACCAGCTACGATGGAGGCTGTTTTGGGGATTAGGTTTTCGGTGGCGGCGGCGAGGTGGGTGAGTGAAGTGCACCCATGAAGTAGAAGAAAGATATTAATAGTTGAGTGATATAGATTTTTTTTTTTTCGACTAGACATAAAAATAAAATTGTCACAAATTAACAAGATAATTTCTCCATTTATTTATCAAAAGAGATGACCCTTTTGAAACAATAATGAATAATGGATCTTCCTTGATACCTAACATAATGCATAAAAGGATCCTGGAAAAATCATCGGATTATCTGAAAATTCTTATGAAATCCTTTTACAAGATCTTACATCTTTCCATAGAAAAATATTCTCTCACTAAGGGCTTAGAAACAAGAAAACAAATGGGGAAATAGTTTTTATTTGTGGGTAGACCTAGATAGAGATAGCTTTTACATGTTGAATGATATAATTATAGTTTAGTTCAGTTGTTATCATAAAATTTTATCTGATTCCTAGATTTGGTTTTACTCTTTTAATATGTAGATTTAGTATAATATGATTGTTTTTAATGCTAAAATAAATTGATAATATTTGTTAATGATTTGCCTCAAATCTTTTATATGCTTTCATTATAATGATGTTTTTAATAATTATATATAAATCAACGAAGAGTTGATATATTTAAACCAATAGGAGATTTGACATATGTATAGTTATTAATCAACAATAGGATGACATATAAAGGACTAACCAAAAAAATTTATATATTTATATTATATATTTATAATGATTTGTAAATGTTAATGATAAATTTTATTTTAAGAACATAACATATGCTAGCTAACTTACATTTATGAAAAGATGTTTAAATGGGTGTGGTATAATTGTTTGGTTCCGTTTTTTATAAAGTTATACTTACGACTGAATTTTGAACACAAAAGAATTTTTCTCATTAATTATCCAATACACAATCACCGTTAATTTATACACACAATGATTATTCACTAGCTTTAGCTGTAAAAGATCTGATTATCTAAATTCCGCTAAGTACACGCATAAGATTGTAATAGAATTATTTACAGAATATCCTAGATATTGTAGACTATCCTTCAAGGCAACTAGCTAGAGATTCGATTCTAGTTTTCAAATCTTGGCTCACTATCCCCACGCACTCCAAAGGTGGTCAAGACACAACTTTGAACTTGGAGGAAGAAACTCGAATTGCGGTTTGACAAGTCCTTTGACGAGAGCATCGGGGATGCCATCAGCTGTATGGATGAATTGCACTTGAACTTCTTTATTGGCAACCATATCACGAACGAAATGGAAATCGATTATCTCTTTGCTTACACTAGTAACGTAACCGTTTTACGAATCATTAATGACTACTGACCATACCTTCGTCAGTGCACCATCATCATCCCGTAACTCTCCGCAGCCCGCGGATAATCGTTTCGCGACAAACACCAGTTCACATCACACATCACGGATCCATATGTAACAATAATATATAGCACACCTAGTCTCAGTTCACGGCCAAGGGAGTTAGAGGGGGGCGGGGGAGGAAGAAAAGGAAGTCGGCCACCAGCTGTGGCGATGTCCCGTCACCGGCGAGACGGTGGAGCTTCTGGCTGGAGAGGGGGAAGGCGGGGCGGTGGCTGGTGGCTGCGGGGGAGAGGGGAAAGTGGAGAAAGAAAGGGTAGGCATTGGCGGCGGGCAGGCTGACGGCGACAGCAGGGCGGCGGTGTGGGCTGGCGACAGTGGCTGTGGTGGTTGGCTGGGGAGGAGGGGAGGGGGAAAAGAGAGGGAGAGAAGGGAACGAGGAGGGTGGAAGCGGTGGTGGCTGGCTGGCAGCAGGGTGGTGGCTGTGGAGAGAGGGAGAGGGAAAAGGGAGAAGAGGAGGGGGAGTGGAGAACCGACAGCGCTTGGCGGTGGACTAACAGTGGCGGCTCGGTGGTGGCTGCGGGGATGGAGATGAAAATGGGGAGATTCGGGGATAGGGCTGGGTGGCGGTTTTTTTTTGTCAAAATTATGTTTGATATACGTATCTTCATTTTATCGTCGAAATGAATATATCAAATTTTTTTAATTCTATTTGTGACTTCATATTTCTATTTTGAACGTAATTTTGAGAACTAAATTTTTTACCCTAACGCGTAATTGTATGTTTATATATTTTTATTTTGCGTTCGTCTCAATATTAATTATTTAAAGATAATTAACGTGTCTATATTTTTGGGGTTATTACATTCATGTAAGGGACTAATGAGATTATTAGATTGATTATTATCACTATTTGCATTTTAGATAATTAATGAGAATGATAAAATAATAAGTAACCTTGGTCTTCCTAACGGTCCTAATATATTGATGTTGGTAACATAAATTATATATGCATATATAGTTCGTAAGAACTTAATAAGTATTAATAATATATAAGAAACGATATAATTCGAGGTATCATTTAGGGAGGGGAAAGAGTAGCATATTTCCTTCTCCACGTGCACACGACACGATCGTCAAGGTCGTTGGACAATTGGCTACAGGGAACCGAGTCTGTGGTTCAGGGTTTGGTTAACCCTATCAGTTCGACTATCGAACAATTGTTTGTCCGAAGCCACTAGGGGTTGTTGAGCGAGTGTCTGTAGGGATCTATGTTTGCATTCAAGGGTTAGCCTCCGTGGCAGCTCGAGCGCTGAGAAACTCATTTGCAGAGAGTCAATCGACGATACGATCGTCGTGATTTCTGGACATTATCGGATGGACAATTACCTGCAGATAATCGATCGTATAACAGAATCTACATTACTCCTATTTGGAGGATTTATATCAAGTGGTTAGGTTAGGTGTAGTCCTTTCACCAGGGTCACATCTATAACGTCAGAGAGAGTAAGTGGAGGGTGTCTCCACTGTGTTTCCTAGGGGTCGTAAACTTGGAGTAAAGGAATCTGCTTTCGACGCTAGTCTTCGTTGGGGTCTAATCATACGTTTCTGAGAGAGCAAGTGGAGAGAATCTTCATTGTGTCATGTGGTTACAGGTAAAGGGAAACTAGGACTCATATTTACCGAATGCAAAACAGGAGGTCGTAATAAGTAAGCCCTGAAATGACGGGTCAATGCCTGGAATCATGACAGTCGGATAGCTGTAGGGTAAAAACATTGAAAACATGAAGACGACATAAAGAACCTTTAATATAATACTCTATAATAGTAATACACTACGGAACATAACAGCTATGAACTATATCGTAATAAAGAATGTGATGTCCTTTCAATGACAGCATTGGGATTTATCGAGTACTCCTTACTCATGAGTTTTCTTTTCTTATTTGTTTTCTTCCCATTCATCAGATTCTGGTGAAGAGAGGGAAGCCTCAGAGTAATTCGCAGGGTCGTGATCTTCCTTGTAATAAGTTTGTGACATTTCGTTGTATTCGGACCCTAAGAGCAAAATTTGAATGATTGTATAATAACTTATGTATCTTGCACTATCTTTTCTCGAAACTTGGGTTTTGAGTATTGTATAATAATAACATTTGGATTATGTATCTAACTATTTTAGTATGGAATTGTGTTTGGTATTATATGGTTATGTCTTGTAATGCTTTCCCTTACATTCTCTTGGTTAAACCTTGTTACAGTTTTGCCTTATTACAGATTCTTGTCTGTAACAACAGTGACCTCATATGCTAGCTCAACTGAAAAATCATCGTGGCGTTACATATCAACACATGAGGATTTATAAGGAAAGTGAGATTCGTCAAAACGAACATGACGAGAGATAAAACATTTTACAAGAAGCGGGATCCATGCATATATAACCAAGATGATGAGAATTGTACCCGAAAATATACAAGGTGAACTACAATAATCAAATTTATTAGTGACATATGATCAAAGGAAAGGATAACATAAACAATCAAAAACCTTCAAAAATTGATAATTCAGTTGACGATGGAAAATATGTTCAAATGGAGAGAGATTATTATTCTGACGTGGATGGCATACGGGAGATTAGATATACGGTTGTGGCAAGCATGAGACCAAAATTCACCAGGCAAAGAGCTATGAACCAATAGCGCCAGTCCTGTTTCAACAACATGCCGATGATGTCGTTCAACGACATCATTTTGTGATGAGATTTAGGAAATGGGTCAAAAGGAATGACTGGTGGAACGACGACGACGAGGAGTTACAACTGAGAAACAATGTGAGGAAACATGTGAGTTGCCTTCGACTTGATTTTATTTTTCCCTGTCTATGCTATTTCGGCTCAGAACAAAAACAGAATAGCGGAAATCTGGAAATATAGGGGTGACAAACTGGTTCTTATTATCTGAATGCTTTTCATTTATGTTTCTTTTGTGTCTTCTCGTGCAGGTATTAACAGCCATTCAGTCTACAGAGAAGCTTGAGAAACCAGCCTTGGCCGAACTTTTCACTGATGTATATGAAGCTGCGCCTTCCAACCTCCTCGAGCGAGAAAGATTACTTAGAGAGACTGAAGAAAGACTCCCGGAGAAATACCAGACCGAGTTTCCCTTATAGATGACACCATTTATAGGGATGTTGAAGGTCGAGGGTGCAGCAACGCTCTGTTGAGTGTTGCTAACCGCTTTGTAATTGCTTCATGCAAACAATATTTATCAATTGATAATTCGCCTTTCATAACATTATATCCTTTAAATTTGAATTAACCATATCAGCATATTGTTTGAAGGTGCAAAGAAAATTGGCTGAGCAGAGCGAAACAGGTAACGCATAAGCTTCGAGAAATGAATATTGGAATAGAAATAAGGCTAGTAAGCATGTCATCTGATACAAGTGCAAAGGACAATACTATGTAACCCTTCAAGAATTTCAGCAAGAACCTCGATCCTACATCTCTTCCATTGGAGATGGGACACAGTTGACAGATCTCGAACCTCGCACAGCCTACGTTTTCTCAAGGTGAAGGCAATCAGAGAGATGAAAATGACTCATCTGTTGACTTCTGAATCACCTTCAAGACTGCTGGCATCAGCTTCTGATTGGTAGCGACAATACTTATGTACAAGTCGAGATATATTCCCTTGGAGAAATCTAATGGGTTGCCAGCTCCATCAGTTACGACGCCTCCGGCTTCTATAAGATCATATCACGCAACAAATGAGAAATAAGATATCAGGGCAGTCCTCGAAATAGAGTATATGAACTCAGGAACAAGAAAGGAATCTGAAAAACAAAACCAACCTGTTACGACAATGGATCCAGTAGCGTGATCCCATATTTTTCCGCGATACCCAGCATGCGGAAACCGCAGATATATAGCACCATCACCTCCTCTGCTCAAATGGCTATCGATCCTAACAGGAGGAGCTTTTACGCCATGTTTCTGTTTTTACCATGGTTATCATCAGCGAAACGCCGAATCTCATATGTATGGATAAGGGAAGAACATGATGTTACCTTAGCAATGGAACAAGTGAGATCATGCAAGGAATGTGCAGCTTCAAAGGATTCAAAGATGATGCTTCTTCTGTGTTCTTAATCGCGGTGACATTAACATACAGAGACACGACACGAACCATATTTTGCTGCCATTCGATTTCGCAATAAATTTCAGCTGAAGGGGTGACAGGAAAAGCGACAGTTTTCATATTTCACCGGCGAAGACCCATGAAGAGGCTGCATGTAAGTTCCTATGCCAACAACATCATAAAAAAGGCAACTGACTTCAGCATTGGAAGATTCTGTATTTTCAACGCCAATACGCGATAATGGAAGATTTGCACAAGCCAAGATGCCAAGAACAACTTTTCCTTCATCGAGAAGTGCTAATGCTATCACATATTGATCACCTCTAACGAACCTATATAAGAAATTTGTAGGCGTCAGAATAAATTCAGAAGCAACAAAAACACTCAAGTGCAGATTTTGATCTCAAGCTTACCTTTTGGTACCGTCTATGGGATCCAAAACCTAGTGACGGTCATGAGGACCACCTTCCGATCTGCCACTATCAATAGCAGCATGGACCGAGTCGGTTGATAAAGGAGTTGATATTTCTGTTGCAAGAGTATCATTCACAAGATGTCGGATCCTGTCTAGGATCTCTTGAGCACCCTCGTTTCTTAGATCATCAGAGTCCTGCAAGCAATTACAAGCTCTAAATCTAACTTATTGATCCAACAGGAAAGAGTGAAAAAAAAAAAAAAGAACAGAAAAGAAATTGTATGATTCACTTTCTTTAATTTATCTCTTCAGCTACTAAAGAAAACGGTTGAGAAGGAAGTTCACTTCACGTTCAAGTATAAAGCTGACAACAGCCTGTGAGCCTGGAATCCGACACATATGTAATGGAAATTAGTAATCGTGCTTGAATAAACTCCAATTGGTAAAGTGACTGAAATGTCTTAGTGTCTGTGTCCAAGGAAGCAACAGAAACTTTAGATGTTAGTGACAATGCGCTAATTCTAAGCGGACTGTGTCATTAGTGTAACGCCCCAAGATTTTCAGTCCAATGTCTACTAGACACGTGACGTTATCGCCGCTCCAAATTCCCTTTGAAATAAGGCGACAAGATTACAAGGGATTTAAGGATTAGAAACATACGACATTAACCATGAAATATCCAACTTACAAGTCTTAAATTACATGAAAATCGTGCGTCTAAGAATATCGACGAAATATTACAGCCAGCCAAATCTAGTCATCATCGTTATGTCATGATCCCTTCCACGACCCTTTATTACCTGAAACGAACATGTAACCGTGAGCTCGAAAGCCCAGTAACACAGGATACACATCCATTCCAAGAGTCCGGCATGCTTATTATATCATGTGTTTCCCATGCACAAACAAGATGTAATGCAAGCAACACCGAGCAACCTTATGCCAAGCAGAAACGTATAAATACGTACAGAATAATAATAACTCAAGTCAAACAGGTTGATCCCTATTTCATTTTCACTAGGCTTTATTAAAACTTTTATGGCTCTTCATGCATTTCATGTCAAATTATATTGATTCTCCTCAATTTTACAGGTTAATGACATGCTCTGTCATGTCATGTTCATTCTCGTCACTTTTACAGGTTAATGACATGCTCTGTCATGTCATATTCATTCTCGTCACTTTTATAGGTTAATGACATGCTCTGTCATGTCATATTCATTCTCATCACTTTTACAGGTTAATGACATGCGCTTTAATGTCATATTAATTCTCATCACTTTTACAAGTTAATGACATGCGCTTTAATGTCATATTAATTCTCATCACTTTTACAGGTTAATGACATACTCTGTCATGTCATATTGGTTCTCATCACTTTCACAAGTTAATGACATGCTCTGTCATGTCATATTGGTTCTCATCACTTTCATAGGTTAATGACATGCTTTGTCATGTCATATTGATTCTCATACTTTTAAAGGTTAATGACATGCTTTGTCATGTCATATTGATTCTCATACTTTTAAAGGTTAATGACATGTTCTGTCATGTCATATTGATTCTCATCACTTTTACAGGTTAATGACATGAGGGAGTTACCACAAGAATCTCAAATTGTTCCCTAGTATGGCCGTACTAGGAACAATTAAACAAACAAGATGGTTGCTGCAGCCGACCCAAGATAGTTAATGATAACCAAACACGGCCATCACTTATTGTGATGCCATTGTGTGCACGCAAAGGGGGTTTCTCACCCGCCCCCCTAGCTAATCTTTCACCCATAACTCTCCCAGCCATTATTTTTATCGAAAATGTCTCCATATTTAAGATTTCAGGATTCTCAGAAATTTCCTTATATTTAGGATTCTCAGGAATTTTCATGCATTATCATGAAATTAACTTCATTAATTTCCCTGTACATGAGGTGACTGTCACAGCTTTCATATTTCAAAATTTCAGGAATATAACATGAGATTAATCGTATTAATCCATATATAGCAGACGACTACCATGGTGTTTGTAATTTAAGATTTCAGGCATATAATATGAAATTAATCATATTAATCCATATATAGCAGACGATTACCATGGCTTGTCATATATTTTTGTAACGTTCCCTTTAGTTTTTAGGATTAACATTTTGTTACAAAAATAATAATCAATCTGCACAGGATATCACACGTAAAAAACAATCAATACTCATGATTATAATTTATAATATTCTACAGCTTGCATCGTTACCCTTTTAGGCAGGCAATTCACACACAAGACAATCCAGCACATCAGGATTTTATTCTTTTATTTAACAAGAAAATACGTGATCAAAAAGTCATACAAATCAAGTCACGCACACCGAAGCACTTCATATAGGGTAACGATGTGTGTTACCTTGTCATTTTTATCTAATCCAGTAAATTCCAAGCTTAATCCTCTTCCATTGTAGCGTTCATACCTTGCTAGGCATGACATGGTGAGTCCTAAGCGCCTTAACTTCCATGTCCTTCCTCAAGTAGAATTCTTCTCCTACATCCAAGAAAATTAAATTATTGTTCAGTTCTGAATTATCAATCGCTCTGTGCTCCTCGACTAGCTTTTCTACATGCTCCTTTATAGCTTTTGGCACAACAATCGTAGGCGGCTTCATACTGAATAATCCAGAGTTGCAACATAGCTAGATAATACCCCAATGTGATCCATGTGTCCATGGGAGATGAATACAAAGTCCATTGATACTGCCTTTGAGGGCACCTTCCAATATTGAAAGCGATCTTCAGATTTGGGAATATCACGCATGTTTCTTGTCCCCTGATTGATAACCCCTCGATCTCTAGCCCGCGATCCTGGCTCTTCTTGTTTTTCCTCGTCGAGTTAGCGTTTGGGCACGGCAAGGAAGGCAAGGTCAAGGAGCAGGCGGGGCGAGCTGTTTCCATGTGCTGGCGGAGATGACAAAGGCGAGGCGACGCCTTTTCTCAACAACAACAATCTCTTGGGAGATGAGTGCCCATACCTGGACTACACTTTGTGGATGAGCTTTAAAGCTTCAGTGAGTGCTTTGATATTCTTTTCAGGTTGGAATCTTGCTGAAAACATTTGTGGGGTTTGTGAGTGGGTTTTGCACATGACATCCATGATAACAACTTATGTGAACAGAGGCCAGTACTAGGAAGCTTCCACCATGTTCCTAGAAGCTTTGGTATCTAGCTGAATTCGACCAGATAGTTCAAAGCATGCTTATTGCTTGTGCATCTATCAATGCAGCTCATTCCAACTGTCTACATGGCCACATTATAGGCTTTATCACTTATATTGCAAACTCTGGCTTGATTTTGACTTAGAAATTGATTGCATGTATGGTAATCCCATGAAAACAACTCTTGACTTCTACTGTTCTTCATATGCATTTTCTGTGATTGCTACTAACCCGACTCTAAGCTGCTTAACCTTCTACTGTGAGTGATTTGAGATGTATGGTGAAACTGGTTTATTGTAGCATTATAGGTTATCATCTTTATGAAGTAATGCTTATACATTTGAAAAAAAACAAAGTCAATTACGATGATTTCTCGAAACTTTTCAGGATATTACATTACCTTCAACTTTTACGAAGCTTCGTCCTCGAAACTAAATTCAAGTAATGGCATCATGATTGAGACAACTCAAAGCTTATATGTCGATAGTTTCCTTGTTATGAGATTCCTAGACTTGCAGTTTCAAGATGTCCTCAATAGATCCAGGAAGAAATCAAATTCAGGATGAAGGAAAACATGAGAGCAAAATTTAGAAACTGAATCAACACCAACCACCAAGACAAGTTTAGGAATCTCAAAGCCAAAACAAACAAGAAACCAATGATCTCGTACATTGAGGCGAATAACGGAAGGAAAACGAACAAGTGATTTATTAGTAGCGCCTTATGTTAATAACGCTAAGGTTACATATTCCAGATCTTCATGGACCAATGATATACAACTTATTTCAAGAACACGTAGCAAATCCCTACTCAGTAAGATACATGATCAAACATATAGGTCATAAGACTAATATAACTGGTGGGATGATATATTTTACCACCAGATCTTGGTCCTCATACGTTGCGATGAACGGGGCCAGGAGACTAAATATTGCACCGAGAAGTGCAAGAATCACAGCCAGAGCAAGTAACAAAGCAAGTAAATACTTTCCTGGATGTATTTCTTTCTCTCTCGATCTCTACTTCCTCTTTTTTTTTTTGGTTAAATGATTCAAGAACCCTAAACGCAAATTCCTTCATCTATTTATACCAACAGAATGGTACGAGAGCCTAAACAAAATCTACCGAATGTCAACATAAAATCTAGAGATTCAGCCTCATTTATGACATAGGATATCGTGTTGATCTATTTGTCAAGCGTGAAATCCAATGAGATCAAATGAGTGATAAGAAAGTCTACATAAAATCTCCCCAATGTCGGCATAAAATCCGATTATGCACGCCTTATTTATGACATTGGTTCGCGGGTTATCAAGATTCAACAACAAATCCTTTGACACGACTTGCCTACCCAACTATGTCAAGCACATCGTGAAGTATGTCTGTAACATCAAATTTGGAGAGTTCGATTCAGGATTGTCAAAATGCCATCAACCCTCTTAGACTTCTTTCCACACAAGGAACAAGAATCATCGTGGATAATACCCATTTTAAACCGAAGGAAACCATTACAGGTATGAACAACCCGCAAACAAGCTCGAAGAAACTCTTTTCATAACCAAGAATCAGTAGCTTAACATGGATCAAATCCAGAGAAGAGCCCTTCAATTAATAACCATCAACCTCTGAATCCATGTCCTATCTTTCTTATTCCTTATGACACATCATTTTGTACATGAGAGCAACATTCCACAATCATAAATTACAGAGACCAACTCTCACTATCCCATATAATGAACACAACATCTGTGTTACATTCATCCATATAGCTGAATAAATCATTTCCTTTTCTGTCATTGCTACAAGATATACATGTATCCTGTCTTTTCCAAGAAAATTTAACCAGTCTTTACGAGATATTTTTCTATTTTACATATCAAAATACAACCATATCTCAGTCGATATCTTTTTGGAAATCTCCAAAGACCTCAAACCATAAAAAGAATGACGGTTCATCTATCAAAACAAGAGTTTGAGCATTAGAAAACTCAAATAGCTTGGCGGGAAAAATCTCGTTTCCAATTTCAAGGTAAACTCAAACTTCTTAGGGATTGGTTTGTAAATTCTGAGAAAATTCAAGATTCGCATTGAAGATCTTCTATATCACGCAAATCCAAGTCACCATAGGTTTTCAAAACTCTAACCAGATAATTTAATTAAACCAGCAGCACAACATGAGATGTTCAAACTTTTCAGGATATTACAATTAGACTTGCTCCGTCATTCCCTATATCCTAATAGTGATAAAGGAATAGCACGTACCACATATTTAAATATAATCGGAACAAGGAGAAAGTTAATTCATATGGTTGGATCACTTGACAGGGTGAAATACTGGCTCAAAGAAGCAGCTCAAGAATTACACATTCATATAGACAACTTATCTGCCATACATCTAGAATTATCCCCTCACCAAGACATGGAGAGGGGATGATGAGTACTGCAACATGGAATAACCCTATCCGTTTCTTGTTGTAATGTACACTCAAGGAACTGCAATGGAAAGTATCAAAAAATCCAGATGTTGTCCATGACGAACCATAATCAACGACCGTAACAGGGCTCTTGTCCAACATTGATTACACATCAGATTGTAGCAATGATCGTTGCACTTTCTGAATAGCAAGAACTACAATCACTACACGAATACATCCCAGGCCAAACAAAGAAAGGCATCTTGAATACTCGAAACAAGCCAGCCCTAAAAGAATCAACATAAGAAACATACAATAGGATCTCACATAACCCTTAACTCATACAAGCCAACATACAATAGGGTGGAGGTGAGAGCTTCAAGGGCAGTAGGCACAGCCTTGAGGTCAGAGAATATGTTTTTCTGAACTACTTATAGTATTGTTTCAAGTAGTCCAAACTTGGTGTCGTTGATGCGAATGGTTTCATTCAGTTATTGTTAGGTGGTTTGTAGAGCCTTGTTTAGCTTTCGTAGATCAGCTGTATGTTGGTTTTTGAATTTGTTGAGGTTGGAAGAGCTCAATCTTTATTGTTGAACGTTAAGGGCATTGCCTCTTTGCATTTGGTCAATGACCCCTATAATCAATTAGTCAAGTGAAGTTCAAAGGTGTTCCAAGTCTTGAGTTCTGGTTTTCCTTTCATGTTCAAATTCTTCTGCTATTGGCTGTAGGGTGTCAAGTAACTCATGAAGTGCTTCTTTGTTCCATTCACGCATGTTGTATATTTCTTGATCTATTCTTCCCAATCTGTATCCTGTGGTGTCCTCTGAGGGTGAGAAATGTATCCTTTCTGCAGGGGGTCCTTGTTGAACTGAAATGATTTGAATGTCATCATCAAATGCATCCTTTAGTGTCTTGACTACAGATGGAGGTGTTGTTTGAGTTTCTGATGCAATATTGCTGGGGGGTCCTTGTGTAAGTCCCATGGAGGTGGATCTACTTGTGTTTAGGGAGTCCTTGTGTAAGTCCCATGGATGGTGGATTTGTTTGTGTTTGTATCTTTCCAAATGAGAAAGATGGTGTAAACAACAAATTCGACAGACTTTCTAAAGGTAGATGAGTTGGAGTTGATTATTCTGCCTCATCTGCATTCTTTGTCTCAGCTGCAGTGTGTGTTAGTGATACACCCTAGTCTTCTATGGATGTAACTATGGTTAGATCTTCAATTGTGGGTAGTTCCACTGCTTGTTCTTCCATTTCAAGGAGTTCTTCAGTGGTTTATTCTTCGGTTTCAACTTCTGGAAGTTCTTCTATAGTTTATTCAGCTATTTCATCTTCAATTTCTTCTACTTGTGTCTCTTTTGCTGCAGATTCCTCTGCTAGAGACTCATTTTGTTGATGTTTTACGGTTTCTTCTATTGTAGGTACTTCTATGGTTTCTTCAATAATTAGTGCTTCTTCATGTCCTTCATGAGCTTCTTGTTCTGCTGCAGAAGGCTTTGTTACAGATGGTTTGTCTGCATGTTGCTCTGCTACAGGTTTATCAGTTTTGGATTCTACTATAGGAGACTCTGCTGCGGTGGTCTCGACTGCTATAGTCTATCTCTGGATGCCTTCTTCAGCAATTTGATCGATAATGTCATCATCATCATTACCATCATCAGTATCATGGGATGAGGGATCATGGCTGCTGATGTTCTCTTACTTCAGGTCTTGCGAGATAATCGTATATCTCCTTAGTAGCCAATTAAACATACTTGGTTAGAATGCATTTTAGCTCGGCTTCTACGTCAGGAGTATGCATGAACTCAATGTGTATGAGTTATGCCTGCTTGTGTATCCTTGTCTTCAAGGTGGAGTCCTTCACTTCAAGAGCTCCACTGAATAAAATGTATGGTTCCTTTGGTCTTGTTGATCTGCTGACTTCCTTCTTCTGCAGTTCAATCAATTGATGGATTTGTGACATTCCATTAATCTCTCCAATAAGCGTTTGTGAATTATCTAGATTGATTGCATACAAGGTTCTTGGTCCTTGTGGTAGACCTTGTAGGTCTCGTAGGTCTTTTGATAGGAAGTTTGTGCTCCTTGACAAACTCTCCTAGATCATCCCTTCTACTTTTTCCTTCTTCTGCATTCTACTTCTAGCGATTTGCCTAGCAGTTGAAAGGTTGAAATAGTGTGTTGTTGAACACTTTCTTCTACAGCTCTAACCGTCTGCAGAACTGCTTCAATGACCTTTTCTGGAGAAGGTCTTGTAGGTCTTACTTCAGTAGTTGTAGTGGACCATACCTCAGCTAAAGTAGATGGATGGACTTCTGCAATTGTTGACAAATCCATTTCAATGCTAGAGATTGGAACGATTGCTGTTGTGGTTGCCTCTTCTATAGTCGACCTAACTGTAAGTGACCTTGCAGCAGAGGTGGGCTGAGGTAGTTCTGTCTGCTGTAATTCGATCAGATATGATTCTATTTGCCTTATCTCATCCCGTTAAAACCCTTTTTCAGTAAGTTCATTTCTTAGTTGAGCTCGAGGTCCTTCTCTAACCTCTTGGTAACTCCTTTGGGCTTCAAGAATTATGTTTTGAATGTCCTCGTATGCTCCGACCTTCAGAAACTCCAATGCCACATTGGCATCTTTGATGACGAGGGTTCAGCAATTGGCTTGGTCAGCACTAGAGCAGATCTTGTATATACCTCCATGTCAGTTGACTCTGCAACTGGATGATATGAGACTATCTCCTCGTCTGAGGTCTGCATAATGAGTTTTCTCTTGGTTTCCCTGAGCTTCTTCAACTTGGTTGGTTGAGCTTTGCTGACTTGCTGTCTTCTTGTCCTTGGTACTGCTGCAATAGCCTGCACAGCTGCTTTTGGTGGGTGGTCTGCATACTTTCTTCTGGTCTGTATGCCTATAGACTATTGTGACTATTCTGTGGCTTGATGATGGTTTGCACAAGTGTAGTCTTCTTTGTAAGTCCAATAGGCTGTTTGCCTATTTTCTTGACGTGTATTTGTTTGGTCACCGTCCATGGCCTTTCCTTTTTTTTCCGAAAGCTTCAATTTTTGTTTGAGAAAGATGGTGATAATCCTTCCAAACAATGGTTGCTTTGATTGCATAGCTTTTGCAAGCTGATACATGAGCAATTTTGCCCAATTCACTTTATATTTTGTGAGGATTGCACACATGATTTCTTGCTGATCAATGGTAATCTCATCTTTGCTAAATTCTCTAGTGAGAATGACCTTCGTAATAAGATCCACAAGCATCTTGTTCTGTTTGGAAAAGAACTTCTTCATGGTCCTCATTCCTTCATTCCACCTCTCTTCTACTAGTATGGCGTGCCTTCCTGTTGTCACGATTACAGGTGGAATGATCCTTGACCCCTCATTTGGTAAGTTGAAAAACTAAGCAAAGTCATCTTCCTTGATGTAGATTACAACTTTCTTTGTAGTAGAGTTGTAAGAAATCAGTTGCAGGTTATATGTGACTTTCGCTTTTCAATGAAATCAAGTACTTCATCGTCATAGATTCTGCTTGTACGTTCATTGAAGTACTTTAGTCTGGCTTTTTGGATCAGATCGGCAACTTCCTTCACCTTATCGTTGGAGATTCTCTCAAAGTGTTGAAATCGAACACAACACCAGTTTGGAGTTCGACTTTCTTTGATGGGCTTGATTGCTCATCCGATTTGGTGCTCTTTTTTGAGATGTTTAAAGGACTCTTGGCCATTTTCGAAGTCTCTTTGATGAAAATCTTGAGTTTCAAAAGTGAATTTGAGAAAGTTGAAAGTTAGGGTTTGCAGTTCTTTAAGCAATAAAGGACTTCGAATGATTAGAGAGAGAATGAGAGCGTTTTAGAGAGAGAGATATTGAGAGAGTAAAGTGATTTTCATTTAGAAAAAATTTCTTCTTTTATAGTCTCCAAAAATATTACTGTTGCTAGAAGTTTCTAACCGTTATGGAGTATCAGTCAATTATTTTGATTGTTGCGTGATTTAAGAAAAACCATTTTCTAAAGTTAATATTCATTCCAAAAATAAATACAGTGAAACAATATTGCTTTTACTCTGCTTCTACTTGTGAAGCAAGCAGTAGAGCAATAATACTAATCTGTATAAAATAATAGTAGTATGTATTCTACATATGCAGTAGAACAATAAAGTATTTCGATCAGTTTCACTATTTTAAATCAAGTATACCCAATTCTCCTCGAAATTGAATAAGTTACACTCATCGAGAGGTTTTTGTAAAAATGCTTGTAATTTATTTTTCTGTTGGAATATATTCCAATTTAACGTGACTTTTTTTGCACATGATCTCTAATAAAGTGATATCTGACATCAATATGCTTGGTTCTTGAATGAAAAACTGGATTTTTCTGAAATAGCCATTGGAGACATATTGTCACAAAATATTGAGGTTTCAGAAAATATCATATCATAGTCTGCAAGTTGTGATCTCATCCATAATATCTGAGTAGCACAGCTTCCTATAGCTATGTATTCTACTTCTGTTGTAGAAGTTGACACAGTAGTCTACTTCTTGCTGAACCAGGAGATCAATCTTGCACGAATGAATTGACATGATCCACTTGTGCTTTTGTTGTCAACTCTACAATCTGCAAAGTCTACATCTGAAAAATCTATCAGTGTAAACTCTGATTCCCTAGGATACCATGCACCAAGATTTGAAGTTACTTTGAGATATCTCAGGATTCTCTTTACTACAGTGTAGTGGGATTCCTTGGGATTAGATTGATATCTTTCACAGACGGAAACTGAGTATTGAATGTCTGGTCTGCTTACTATGAGATATAATAATGACCATATTACTCCTCTATAATGGTTTTGATTTATCTTCTTTCCATGTTCATCTTTATCTATTTTAATTGATGTGCTCATGAGGTTTTCATGTGACTAGCATTTTCTAACCCATACTTTTTTATTGTGTTCTTTAAGTACTTAGATTGGTTTAAAAAGATTCCACTTTCTAACTGTTGTACTTGAAGTCCTAGGAAATATTTTAGTTTCCCCATTAAACTCATTTGAAATTTAGATTTCATTAGTTTTGTAAAACGTTCACAAAGTTTATTATTAGTGCAACCAAATATAATATCATTAACATAGATCTGTACTAACAATATGTGTTCCTTACTCTTCTTAAGAAACAGAGTGTTATCCACCGTATCTCTTTCAAATTTATATTCACATAGAAATGCTAAGAGGGTTTCATACCATGCCCTAGGTGCTTGTTTTATTCCATATAATTCCTTGTCTAACCTATATACATATTTTAGATATTCAGAGTCTTCAAATCCAGGAGGTTGTTCAACATAAACTTCCTCTTGCAACTTTCCATTTAGAGAAGCACTTTTCACATCCATTTGATAGACTCTAAATCCTTGATATGTAGCATAGACAAGGAACATTCTTATGGCTTCAAATCTTGTTACAAGGGCAAATGTTTCCTCAAAGTCTATTCCCTCTTCTTGTGAGTATCCCTTAGCAACTAACCTAGCTTTGTTTCTGATGACTATTCCATTTTCATCAGTTTTGTTTCTAAATACCCATTTGCAGCCTACAACTGGATAGTTTTTGGGTCTTGGTGTTAGATACTATACCTCAATTCTTTGGAACTCATTTTGTTCTTCTTGTATAACATCTACCCAGTTTGGATCATTTAAGGATTCACTTATTATCCTTGGTTCCATTTCTGATATAAAGCAAGTAGGCAGGCATTCTCCATTTGTTGCCTTTCTAGTCTTCACAGATGTATTCTTATCTCCAATGATGTCATCCTGTGTGTGTGCCTTAATCTATCTTCTTTATCTTGTTCATTGGTTTCCAGTTGTTGTTGAGTTTGTTCTTCAGTCGCTGCTGTAGTTTCATTTTGTGCAGATGACTCTTCCTTGTCTGCAGTTTTAAAGACCTCTTCTGCAGGCTATTCATTACATGCATATTCCTCATCAAAAACATTAGCATCTCGTATGAATGTTACTGATTCATCAAATGATATGTCAATTGACTCCTCAATGGTTTGTGTTCTTTTATTGTATACTCTAAAGGCTTTACTGTTTGTAGAATACCCTAAGAAAGTTCCCTCTTCTGTCTTAGGATCAAATTTCTGTAGGTAGCTTTTGTCATTATTGTGTATATAACACATGCATCCAAAAGCATGAAAGTATTTGACACTTTGTGTCTTTCCTTTCCATAATTCATAAAGAGTCTTTTTATATAGCTTGTGAATTGTGCATCTATTCTGAGTGTAGCGAGCTGTATTTACTACTTCTGTCGAGAAGCGTTTAGGTAAATTTGCATCAGCAAGGATGGTCGTAGTTGCTTCTATGAGTTTTCTATTTTTTCTCTCAGCGACACCATTTTGTTGAGGTGTTCTCGGTGCTGAGAAGTTGTGTTTTATTCCATGATCATTGCAGTAGACATCTACTCCTATTTGATCAAATTCAGTGCTATGAATACTTTTAATTATGATCACTTCGATACCTTTTTCATTTTGAATTTACCTAAGAAACCTAGTCAGCAGACTACAAGTTTCACTCTTTTTATGCAAAAACATTACCCAAATGTATCTTGAGTAATGAGTTACTATAAGTAGAGTATACTTCTTTCTATTTAAACTTTCTATCTCAACTCGACCAAAGAAATCCATATGCAATAATTCTAGAATTCTAATTGATTCTGAAGAGTTTAGGGGTTTAAAGCTTGCTATAGTCTGCTTTCCTTTCTGATATGGTCTGCATAGTTTATCCTTTTTAAACTTTACTTGTGGAAATCCTTTCATTAGGTTTTCTGAGGATAATCTGACCATAGTTTTGAAATTAAGATGAGCTAACCTTTTGTGCCATAGCCAGTTTCTGTCCTCAGCTTCTTTAGTGTAAAAACATGTTATTTCTTTTGACTGTGATGAGTCAAAGTCTACTGCATAGATGTTTCCTTCTCTTATACCTATAAATTTGACTTCTTGTGTGATCTTATCCTTGACTTGACATGAATTATGAGTAAATGATACATCATAATTTATGTCATACAGTTGACTAATAGAAAGCAAGTTATGTTCTAATCCTTTAACATAAGCTACATTTCTAAAGATTAAGGAACCTGTATCAAGAGTTCCATAACCTTTAGTTGTACCTGCTTTTTTTCCTCCAAACATGAGAAGAGGTCCTTGTTCCTTTTTGTAGTGTTCAAGGATTGATTTATTTCCTGTCATATGTCGTGAGCATCCACTATCAAGATACCATATTCCTCTTTGTTTTTCCTGCATCAAAACATAGAGATCTTGTACATGGTACCCACTCATATGGGTCTTTATATGTTAGTTTTTGGAATCCACACTTAAATTATTTTCTTGTGAGAATTTTAACATTCAAAGGACTTGTGACCAAGCTTACCATAGGTGTAGCAGTAGACCTTTGGTCTTATGGTGTTTAGTGGTCTGCTCCAATTAGTCAGTTGCATTTAACATGAGCAAGTATGCCTTAAGTGTGGCTTTCTCTGTGTTGTTCTGGAGAAGTTATTCCACACTGAATAGTTAGGTGTATGCTGAGCTTCATGAGGCCTTTCATTAAATCTTTTTCTAAGATTCTTGGCCTTTTGTATCTTATTGTACTTCTCATCAGTACGTGTTGATAGTCTGCTCAAGCCTTTTTGAGTTTTAGCAATAGAGATATCTACCGTCTCTGCAGTAGAATTTTTGCTCTTTTATATATCTACTAAAATAGAGGTATTTCTCTTCTGCCTTTAAACCCTCAAAAAGCACTTAAAAAACGTTAAAAACACAATTAAAACAACTCAAATGATTTGAAAAGACAAAAAACTATGAAAAGACCCTTTAAATGAGCTTAAAACGCTCAAAACCACTTAAAAGGGATAAAAACATAATAAAAATAACTCAATTGACATAAAAACGCAAGAAACTAAGAAAAGACCCTAAACATGAGTTTAAAACATTCAAAACCCTTCAAAAGATTAAAAACACCATAAAACCAACTCTAATGATTTGAAAACGCAAGAAGCTATGAAAAGAATATATATAAATGAGTTTAAAACACTCAAAAACACTTCAAATGAATAAAAACATCAAAAATACCACTCAAATCTGTTCAAAACACAAAAAACGAATGAAAATTATAAAAAACATCATAAAAATCTCAAATAACTTGAAAATGCTAGAAACTATGAAACGATCCTTGAGATTAGCTTAAAACACTAAAAAAAATACTTTAAAAGGTTAAAAACACCATAAATACCACTCAAATCTCTTCAAAACACAGAAAAACGAATGAAAAGTGTTAAAAACACCATAAAATAACCTCAAATAACTTGAACTCTAAAACTGTGAAAAACGCCTTGGAATAAGCTTAAAACACTCAAAAAGCACTTCAAAAAGGCTAAAACACCATAAAAACAACTCAAATAATTTGAAAACATAAGAAACTATGAAAAGACACTTGAAATGAGTTTAAAACACTAAAAAACACTTCAAAAGCCTAAAAACACCATAAACACAACTCAAATGACTTAAAAATGCAAACAACTATAAATAACCCCTTGAAATGAGTTTAAAACACTAAAAAACACTTCAAAAGGCTAAAAGCATCATGAATACCACTCAAATCTTTTCAAAACACACAAAAATGAATGAAGAGTGTTAGAAAACCTTAAATAACTTGAAAACGTTAGAAACTATAAAAAGAGCCTTGAAATGAGCTTTAAACACTCAAAAAACAATTCAAAAAGCTAAAAACACCACGAAAAACAACTAAATGAATTGAAAATGCAAGAAACTATGGTAAAACCCTTCAAATGAGTTTAAAACACTAAAAACACTTCAAAAGGCTAAAAATACCATCAATACAACTCAAATCTATACAAAACACATAAAAACAAATGAAAAGCGTTAAAAACACCATAAAGCAACTTTAAATAACTTCAAAACGCTAAAACTATGAAAAAAACACCTTGAAATGAGCTTTAAACACTAAAAAAAACACTTCAAAAGGCTAAAAACACCATAAAAATAACTCAAATGGCTTGAAAATGCAAGAAACTATGAAAAGACCCTTGAAATGAATTTAAAACACTCAAAAACTCATAGAAATTGGTGAAAAAAAGTGAGATGTATTAGTCATAATGTAGTTAATGTGTTTAAGCTAGAAGTCAAGTTGGTAGTTGTAGTCTAGGTTAGATGCTACAATGCAGAAGGTTGCAGATGATGGATGTCATTTGAGCCACCAAATGCAGACTACTACAAAGGACTTTGGCTAAACAACGAAGACATTAATGAGCAACTAAAGACCATCAAAGGCTTCAGGATCTAGGAATGAGCTTGTAGACGAGGATCAACATAGCAAAGCATAATGTGTATCAGATCTGGGTGCAGAATAGAGGTTACAGCAGGGACTTAATAAAGACTAGGGTTGCTGAGTTCAGATTAGGTCTTACAATATTGGATGTAGACTGGAAGTTACAACAGACTGGAGTGCAGCAGAGATGGTTGCAAAGGTAGGGTCAAAAGTCTGAAGTCATTTAAACAAAGATTTGAGGTATAAACAGCAATGGCATAAATTCTGGAGTTAGTGGACTGACAGCATCAGAAAGAAGATGGTGGGGGACACGAGTGACAAAGTGTCATATCAGAAACAGTACCATGTTGTTGGGTTCGTTCCCTGAGCCTGATAAAAGAGAACCGTTGAGGATCATTGAAGTAGGGCTGTTGAACGTGATTGAAAGGCAAGCGTACAAAGCAATCAAAAGTTTGAAAGATTACTCAAGAGAGCTAATTCGTGAAGAACACAGTGAAAGGAATGTCACTAGTCTATAGAAGAACACATCTTACAACAGAGTCCTGAGTTTGGATATGTGCAAAAGATCTGAGTCCTTCATCTTTTGTTCAAGTTCAAAGGAGTTTTTTTGTAAACTTAAACAAGAAGATGGTGATACTCACCTCTTGGCTTGACTACATTGGTGATTGGACTAAGCTCTCAATTATCATTTGATAACGAGTGTCTGAATCTGTATAAATACTATGTCTATTACTTTCCTTTATTACTTGATATTTAGAACTGTTAGAAACAAATCATTACAGCCAAATAAAGATAAACTCAAAGAATTTGAACTCTCTGGTGCAGTCCACCAACTATCATCTACAGACTACCTAAGTGGTCTGTATAGAACAATGGTCTGCAAAGAACTAGTATTCCGTTTTAAAAGTTTGGTTAATTTTTTAAAACAACCTATTCACCCCACTCTAGGTTGAAATTTGGACCTTATAATTGGTACTAGAGCCTGACTTTCCAAACTTAATAGTTTGTAGAAAGAAAAGGTCATTATCATATTTGCAAAGAAGTTATTAATCGTTTGTTTCTGTGAAGAACAATGGCACTACCAAAGCTTCCTAAGTTTCCTAACAGTGGAGAACATATATCATGTTCATTTTGACAAGTTCAACCATTGGAAGCTACGGATATTTGCACATCTCAACTCAATAGGCGAAAGAATGCAAGAAATCATCACTGATGGACCTCATATTCCAATGGATGCAACAAAAGAAACATACAGGCCAAAGATTCTTTGGTCCAAAGAAGACTAGGATCTGGTGCTGGTAGATAGAAGATCTCAAAACCAGATATTCAAAGCCCTTGATGACAACATGTTTGAAATAGTGGTTCATATAACCACTGCAAAGGAGGCATGGGAAGCTCTACTACTAAGAATTTAACGAACCAACGAAATAAAGGAGAACAAAAAGGATGTCCTAATGCAACAATACGATTGGGTCTCAATGAGATCTGATGAAAATTTGACTACCTTCTATGAAAGGTTCAATATTCTAATAAACAATCTCAAAACCTTAGGAAAGACTTTCGAAGACAAGGAAGTCAACCTAGAGTTTGTGAGATCTCTTGATGAATTCTGGAGCATAAAGACTACAGCTATTAGGGAATCGAGAGATCTAACAAAGATATCTTTGGCTCAACTATACGGTGTATTGCATACATACAATCTTGAAGTTGAGCAGAAGAAGCAAATAGACAATGCCAGAAAGAAGACCTTGGCTTTCAAAGCAAGAAAAAAAAATCCTGAGATACATGACAAAGGAAGAGACCACTTATACTTCGTCTGCAAGTGAACAAGGATTGTCTGAAGAGCTGGCATTAATTGGAAAGAAGTTCAAGAAGGTATTCAAGAAGTGGAATTTCAAAAGGAACTTTCCCTCAAAAACAAAGGAAGCAGAAAAGGAAGTCTGCTATAACTGTGGCAAATCAGGGCACTTTGCTACACAATGCAGACGACCAACACAAGACTCATCTGCACCAAAATTCAAAAAGGACCACAATAAGGACAATTCTTGAAGAAAAGAAAGAGGGAAGGCCTGTGCAGCAAAAACATGGAGTGATACAGACTATGATGATGAAGACACAACCTCAAACGCTCAGCTATGCCTCATGGCTAAGGATGATGAAAAACAATAGGTATTTGATCTTTCTGATTCAGATGCCACATAGAGGAATTGAAGGAAGAACTTCAAGAAACTCTGAGAACTTTATTTCCCTTTAAAAGGAAAATAAAGAAAATCTTAAGCAAATTGCACGTCTCGAAAAGAAATGCAATTTAACATATGAGGAGACTAACATCAGTCTAATAAATACTCAAGAAGAATTAATAGAAGCAAATGAAAAGGTTTAACTTCTCAATACAGTAGTGGATACACTTACTTTGAGAAACACTGAGTTTCAGAAGCAAGTGCATGCTTGGAATATAAGACTTTATGTTTCCTCCCATGATAAAATTGGGTTAGGGTATAATGATTGGTTACACAATAATGCAGATAAGAAAGTCATTACCAAGGAAGCAAATGAGGCTATTGCAAAAACTGTATAGAAGAGAAACACCTCTACTGCACCAGATGTGCATAAGAGGAATAAATCTACTACAACAGGTGTGCATAATAGCAAAAGATCTGCTGCACAAACTGTGCAAAAAAGCAAAAGCTCCACTGCACAGAAAGTATTGAAAGCCAAGAACAGTCCACAGAAGAGATCTTTACTACAATGTAAGATCTCTACTGCTGAAACCCATAAGGGTTGGAGCAGAACACCAGTATGAGTTGATGAAACATATCATAAGATGTCTAAGGCTAGGAACCTTAAGGGAGTCAATAAAAGGCCTTATGAAGCTCAGTATGCACCTAACTACTCAGTATGAAGCAACTTCTCCAAAATAACTTGGAGAAGGCCACACTCGAGACACATCTGCTCATGTCAAATGCAGCAAATGAAGTGGAGCAGACCACTGAGACGCACAAGACCAAAGGTCTACTACTTTATCAATGACAAATTTTGCCACAAGTCCTTTGAGTGCTGGAATTCCCACAAGAAGATAATTCAAGTGTGGATTCCAAAAGCTAATCAATGAGGACCCATATGAGTGGATACCATGTACAAACTTTCTATGTTTTGATGCAAGAAAAGCAAAGAGGAATATGGTATCTTGACAGTGGACGCTCAGGACACATGACGGGAAATAAATCAATCCTTGAAGACTACAGAAAAGAACAAGGACCTCTTGTCATCTTTGGAGAAGGAAAAGTAGATTCCTTAATCTTGTTACTCTTGGTATGGAACTCTTGGTACAGGTTCCTTAATCTTTAGAAATATAGCTTATGTTAAAGGATTAGAACACAACCTGGTTTCCATTAGTCAATTATGTGACAAAAATTATGATGTATCATTTACTCATAATTCATGTCAAGTCAAGGATAAAATCACACATGAAGTCAATTGATAGGTATAAGAAAAGGAAACATCTATGCAATAGGCTTTGACTCATCACAGTTAAAAGAAATAACATGTTTTTACACTAAAGAAGCTAAGGACACAAACTGGCTATGGCACAAAAGGTTAGCTCATCTTTCTTAACTTCAAAACTATGGCCAAATGAACCTCAAAACACCTAGTGAGAGGACTTCCAAAAAGTAAAGTTTAGAAAAGATAAACTATGCAGACCATGTGAGGAAGGAAAACAGACTAAAGCAAGCTTTAAACTCCTAAACTCTTCAGAATCAACTAGAATTCTGAAATTATTATTCATGGATCTCTTTGGTCCATTTGAGGTAGAAAGCCTAAATAAAAAGATATACCCTAGTTATAGTGGATGATTACTCAAGATATAAATAGGTAAAAATATTACATAAAAAGAGTGAAACTTGCAGTGTGCTGACTAGGTTTCATAGCCAATGTATTTGATGAGGAATGTGCATGTAATGAACAGGCTACAGAAAAGGTCATTGAAACATAATATGCACTAAATCGATCTAAAAACAAACATAGTCTGGTAGAACAAACTGCCTAAAACAAAAAGTTATATTTGTCCTATGCCGACAATCATACACAGTGACTAACATACTTCACATACGAGAACAATACCAGGGGACGGGACCAGTACAAACATACAGAGGCTCCCTGTCCCGTTACAATATACATCAAACATAATACATAACAGAGGGAGTGACCCATTTTTAACAAACTCCAGCAAATTACAATAGATACAAATAAGTTCATAAGACCATCTTGAACGCTAGGAGCTGAGCTTGAGAAAACAACATCAGGAACCTTCCATGCTCGTTGGACAAGCCTATCCTTCTGTCTAGGATTAAACCCTCTAAGCAGGCAAGCCTCATCAATAATTATTTTCTGCACGTGCTTTATCAATACATGAACAAAAGGAGATGTGCCCCTAAATACAATCTCATTCCTCTCCTTCCACATGGTATAAATCATAGCAGAAAAAGAAATTCTTTCAATTACCTTATGAAAAGCACGACCTGCTAGCTTCCTTGCATACATGGTGAAATTTTGCTGGCATGACCCTGCAGGATAAGCCACACGACTTCTTGTTGACCATTCTTGTACGAATGGTCTAAGAAAAAAAAACACTTGAAAAATAAATGATTATGATCTACATGACAGTCTTGCAAAACACACATCTGCTTTGGTGCTTGAATCCCATAAGAAATAATATGTCCTGTGTATGTAGTCTCTCATGCATAGCAAGCCAGCATATGAAAGCATGCCTTGGAATATACCATCGAACCGGTTGCTTCTTTTTCCTAAGAGCCTCCCATGTGCTAGATGAAGAAAACTGCCCTGAGGTCTCCAATCTCCATGTACAAACATCCTACCCCACATGAATAATAGGAAGTATTACCCCTTGAAGACTTAAAATAAGTTGTTGAGGGATAAGCCATGCGCCTTCTTGCATGGCACATTCAAGCTTTGTTTCCCTTGATATACGAGAAGAGTAAATCAACCCATTAGTCACATTAGCATACAAAGGGCCAGCATCATACCATTTATCATACCACAATAAAATTGCAGTTCCATCACCAACTTTCCACATTAAAAATTTCTTGATAATGGGTCGCAGCTCCAAGATCATCCTCCATGTCCATGAACTTGCCTTAGGTACTTTCATGGACCAAAAGTTAACCATATGGATTAAGTTACCTTTTGTCCATAAAGACCAAAGAGAAGAAGGTTGAGTAATAAAGTACCACATATGTTTTAATATCAAAGCTTTATTCCATACTCGAAGGTCCTTCACACCAAGACCCCCTTCCTCATATGGAAAGCAGATATCTTACCATGAAATCTTTCCTCCTCCTTTCCTCAGTGAGGATCCTTTTCATAGGAAGCGTAAACAAATCTATTTAATCGCATCAAGCACAGCTTTCGACAAAATAAACATAGCACTCCAGTAGGGCTGAATAGCGTACAGTACATACTTAATGAGTAAAAGTCTTCCAGTGAAAGAGAGCGTCCTGTTAGCACAAGATTGAGCCTTCTTCCTTATGGTATGAATAAGGGATCTATAATCCCTAATACATAACCTGCCAGCAATAAGGGGTACCCCTAAATAATGAACAGAGAGAGTTCCAAGGGTTAAACCCTAAGCCTCCAAAATCTGGTCATCATGAGGAGAGTAATCACCAGCTAGAAAGATCTCACTCTTAAGTAGATTAGGTTTCAGTCCAGAGTAAGAAGAAAAAACATCCATAATAGATTTCATTAGCATGGCAGACTGGAGGTTGCCCTCACAAAAAAGTAAGACATCATCAACAAAGAATAAATGATAGATCTTAACCTTTTTGCATCTCCAATGGTGATTAAAGGTCGGATCAAGAGCTTTCTTGTTTAGAATTCCCGAAAAAATTTCCATAGCAAGTATGAAGAGATATGGGGACATGGGGTCACCTTGCCTAAGTCCTCTAGAATTGGAAAAGTATCCATGACGCTCTCCATGTATGTTAACAGAAAACATAGCTCCAGATACACCAGTTTGAACCCAAGTAATCATCCTATCAGGCACACCAAAAGATTTCCAAGCTTTGAACAGGAAATTCCATTTTAGAGTATCATAGGCCTTCTACATATCCACCTTAAATGTCATGAAAAGACTCTTGAAATGACCTTAAAACACCATAAATAACTTGTAAAAAGGAAGTTTCTTGTAAGCTCAAACAAGAAGATAGTGATACTCACCTCTTGGCTTGACTACACTGGTCACCAAGGGAAAACTTGACTAAACTCTCGATTATCATTTGATATCGAGTGTCTGAACTAGTATAAATACTATGTCTATTTATTGCCTTTACTGCATTAATATTTAGAATTGCTTCTAACAAATCATTACAGCCAAACAGAGATAAACTCAAAGAGTTATAAATCTCTGGTGCAGACTACCAATTGTCATCTGCAGACTACCTTAGTAGTCTGTATAGAACAATGGTCTGCACAGAACTAGTATTCCGCACAAAATTTTTTAATAAGGTTTTATACAACCTATTCACCCCCCTCTAGGTTGAAACTCGAACCCTACAATTGATATCAAAACCTGACTTTCCAGACCTAACAGTTATTGGAAAGAAAATGTCACATATTCTATTTGCAAAGAAGTTACTAATAGTTTGTTTGTGTGAAGATTATCATGAACAATGGCAGCACCAAAGTTCCCCAAATGTCCTAACAGTGGAGAATCTCCAACTTGCTCTTTCGACAAGTTCAATCACTGGAAACTAAGAATGCTTGCACATCTCAACTCAATCGACGAAAGGATGCAAGACATTGTTCTGGAAGGACCGAATGTTCCAATGATGCCAGATCCAAAGGATGCAAGACATTGTTTTGGAAGGACCGAATATTTCATTGATGTCAAATCCAAAGGATTCAACAAGAGAAGTGCAACGACCAAAATTCCTCTGGTCCAGAAGAGTCAGGGGTCTAGAGATGGTTGGAAGAAAAGCTCTAAATCAAATAGTCAAATCCCTGGATGACAACATGTTTGAAATTGTGGTTCATACCAAGACAACAAATGAAGCATGGGAGGTTCTACTGCTAAGAAAGAAAGGAACTAATGAGATCAGGAAAACCAAGAAGGATGTATTTGTACAACAATACGAATTGGTCACCATGAGATCTGATGAGAACTTAACCACTTTCTTTGAAAAGGTTCAATGTTCTCATCAACAATCTCAAAACCTTAGGAAAGACTTTCCAAAACAAGGAAGTCAACCTAAAGTTTGTGAGATCTTTTGGTGAAATCTGGAATACAAAGACCACAGCTATAAGGGACTCAAGAGATCTAACAAAGATATCCCTGCCTCAACTATATGGTGTATTGCATACCTACAATCTTGAAGTTGAGCAGAAGAAGCAAATAGACGAAGCAAGAAAAATGACCTTGGCCTTCAAAGCTCAAGAAAAGGTTTTGAAATCCATGGCAGAAGAGGAAACCGGTGATACCTCGTGTCCAAGTGAACAAGGTCTATCTGAAGAACTGACATTGATAGGAAAGAAGTTCAAGAAGCAATTCAAGAAAAGAACTTTCCCTCAAAGACCAAGGATGCAGATAAGGAAGTCTACTATAACTGTGGCAGACGGGGCACTTTGTTGCAAACTGCAGACGACCAACATAAGACTCCTCTGTATCAAAGTTCAAGAAGGACCTCAACAAAGTCACCTCTGGAAGAAAGGAAAGAGGTAAAGCCTATGCAGCAAAGACATGGAGTGGCACAGACTCAGATGATGAAGATATCATATCAAATGCTCAGCTGTGTCACATAGCAAGAAAAGATGAACAAAAGCAGGTATTTGATCTCTCTGACTCAGAGGCCACCACAGAGGAATTGAAGGAAACACTTCAAGAAACCTCTGAAAGCTTTATTTCCCTTTTAAAGGAAAATAAAGAAAATCTTAAGCAAATTGAATTTCTCTAAAAGAAATGCAATTTAAATGAAAAGACTAGTGATAATCTAATCAATGCTCAAGATAAACTGAAAGAAGTAAATGAAAAGGTGAAACTTCTCAATGAAGTAGTGGAAACACTTACATTGAGAAATACTGAGCTTCAAAAGCAAGTGGATGCTTGGAATGACAAGACCTTAGGTCTGCAAAAATTGATCAACTCAGATCAGTCCTCCCATGATAAAACTGTTATGGGATACAATGACTAGTTGAACAATAATGCAGACAAAAAGGGAACTACCAAGGAAGTTAAGCTAACCACTGAAAAAGTACTGAAAAAAGGGGACATTTCTACTGCAACAGGTGTGCAGAGGAAGAATGTCTATACTACAGCACATGTGCACAAGAGCCAACACTCTACTACACATACTGTGCAAAAGAGAAAAAGCTCAATTACACAATCAGTACTGAGTAAGAACAGTATACTGAAGAGATCTCTACTGCAAAATAAGATCTCTACTGCTCAAACTCAAAGGAGTTGGAACATATTACCAGTACAGGCCTATGATAAATATCTTAAAAAATAGAAGGCAAGGAATTCAAAAAGAGAATTCAGAAAAATACCATATGAAGCTCAACATGCACCTAACTACTCAGTATGGAATGATATCTCTAGAACAACTTGGAAAAAACCATATTTGAGACACACCTGCTCATGCCAAGAGCAGCAGACTAAGTGGAGCAGACCACTAAGAAGCATAAGACTAAAGGTCCACTGCTTTACCTATGGCAAAATCGACCATAAATCATTTGAATGCTGAAACTCACACAAGAAGATAATTCAAGTGTGGATTCCAAAAACTAACCAATAAGGACCCAAATGAGTGGGTACCATATACAAGTTCTACATGTTTTCATTACAGGAAAAGCAGAAGAGCATATGGTATCTAGACAGTGGATACTCAAGACACATGACAGGAAACAAATCCATTCTTGAAGATTACAGAAAAGAACAAGGACCTTTTGTCATATTTGGAGGAGGAAAGGCGGGTACAATTAAAGGTTATGGAACCCTTGGTACAAGTTCTTTAATCTATAGAGATGTTGCTTATTTTAATGGCTTAGAAAATAATCTGCTATCCATTAGCCAATTGTGTGATAAAAATTATGATGTGTGATTTACTTACGATACATGCCAAGTAAAGGATAAAGCACACAAGTAGTTAAATTATTAGGAATTAGGAAAGGAAATATTTATATAATAGACTTTGATTCATCACAATCTGAACAAATAACATGTTTCTATACTAATGAAGCTGAAGATTTAAACTGGCTATGGCACAAAAGATTAGCTCATCTTAACTTCAAAACTATAATAAGATTATCCTCAGAAAACCTAGTAAGAGGACTCCCTCGAATAAAATTTAAAAAGGATAAACTATGTAGACCATGTCAGAAAGGAAAGCAGACTAGGACAAGCTTTAAACCCTTAAACTCCTCAGAATCAATTAGGATTCTTGAACTATTACATATGGATCTTTTTGGTCCAATCGAGGTGGAAAGCTTAAGCAGAAAAAAGTACACTAGTTCTAGTAGATGATTACTCCACATATACTTGGGTAATATTCTTACATAAAAAGAGTGAAACATATATTCTGCTGACAAGGTTACTTAGACAGATCCAAAATGAAAAACGGAATAGAAGTAATCACAATTAAAAGTGATCATGGTACTGAATTTGGTCAGACAGGAATAGATGTCTACTACAATGATCATGGAATTAAACATAATTTCTAAGCACCAAGAACACCCCAACAGAATGGTGTGGCTGAGAGAAAGAATAAAATACTCATAGAGGCAACTAGGATAATTCTCTCAAATGCAAACCTAACTAAAAGCTTCTCGGCAGAAGCAGTTAACACAGCTTGCTATACTCAGAATAGATACACAATTCACAAACTTTATAAGAAAACACCCTATGAATTGTGGAAAGGAAAGACACCAAGTGTCAAATACTTTCATGCCTTTGGATGCATTTGCTATATACACAACAATGATAAAAGTTATTTATAGAAATTTGATCCTAAGGCAAATGAGGTAACCTTCTTAAGATACTCAACAAACAGCAAAGCATTTAGAGTATACAATAAAAAAACATAAACCGTTGAGGAGTCATTTCATTTATCGTTTTATGTAAAAGAAATATTCATAAGCATGAGGAATATGCATGCAATAAACCTGCATCAAGATTGGAAGCCATAAGAATGTTCCTTACCTATGTAACATATCAAGGATTTAAAGTCTATCAAATGGATGTAAAAATCAATTTAAAGTCTATAAGAATGTTCCTTGCCTATGTAGCATATCAAGAATTTAAAGTCTATGAAATGGATGCAATGAACGGCTGCAGAAGAGGTCATTAATACTATAGACAAGGAACAATCATCTACACATAATTACACTACAGTAGAGGCAGAAGAACGACCTTAACAACAATTGGAATCTAATGAACAAGACAAAGGAAGATGGAATAAGACACATACACAGGATGACATAATAGGAGATAAGAATGCATCTGTGCAGACTAGAAGGGCAACAAATGCTGAATGTCTGTCTGCGTGTTTTATATCTGAAATAGAACCAAAGGTAATAAATGTAGCTCTAAATGATCCAAACTGGGTAGATGCTATGCAAGAAGACTAAATGAGTTCGAAAGAAATGAGGTATGGTATCTCACACCAAGACCAAAAAACTATCCAATTGTAGGATGTAAATGGGTGATTAGAAACAAATCTGATGAAAATGGAACAATTATTAGAAACAAGGCTAGATTAATTGCTAAGGGATACTCACAAGAGAAAGGAATTGATTTTGATGAAACCTTTGCACCTTTATCAAGATTAGAAGCCATAAGAATATTTCTTGCCTATGTAGCATATCAAGGATTTAAAGTCTATCAAATGGATGTAAAAAGCGCATTCCTAAATGGAAAGCTGCAAGAGGAAGTTTATGTTGAACAACCTCCTGGTTTTGAGGACTATGAATATCTAGAGCAGGTATATAGATTAGATAAGGCATTATATGGGCTAAAAAAAGCACCTAGGACATGGTATGAAACTCTCTCAACCTTTCTTTGTGAGAATAAATTTGAAAGAGGTAAGGTAGATATCACTATGTTCTTAAAGAAGCATAAGGAACATATATTGTTAGTGCAAATCTATTGTAAGGTTTGAGTTTCAACCTAGAGGGAGGGGGGGAATAGGTTGTATAAGACTTTAGGTGTCTTTTTCTAAACGGATTTAACAATTCTGTGCAGACTTGTATAGTATGCAGACTACTCAGGTAATCTGCAGATGAGATTGTCTCATCTGCACTTGAGAATTTATGACTCTTTGAGTCGTTTATCTCTTTCTCAGCTGTTGTATTTTATCTGAGGCAATTCTAAGACAATATAATGAGAGCAGTAAATTGACACAATGTTTATACTAGTTAAGACACTCGATATCAATTGATATTCGAGAGCTTAGTCCAGTCTTCCCTTGGTGACTAGTGTAGTCAACTCAAGAGGGAAATATCACTATCCTCTTGTTTATGCTTACAAGTAACTTCCTTTTGCAAAATCTCTGATCTTGTATAAGGAGCTCAGAACCTAGATCTTTGCACAGCTTTGAATCCTGAGCTCTACTGCAAGAGTTGTTCTTCTGCAGACTAGCGATATTCCTCACTGCTTTCACGGCTTTGCTTTCTTGAGTACTCTTTGAATCTATTTGATTGCTTTGCATTTTCTTGCACTCTTCAATCCTTTTTCAACAACATTCACTATATAAGCAGCACCCAAGCAAACTTCACCGGTTCCTTTTTATAGGCCAAAGGAACGAACCTCACTTGTAGACAACTCACTGTTCCTGGAGGGTCACTTTCCCACTAGTGTTTGCCACCATCTCGTTTTCAATGCTGACATAGTGACATTAGAAAGAAATCAAAAGAATTACCTTTGATGCTTCTTTCCTTGTCTACGTTGATAGCGCCTTTCTTCACTATCTTCCCTGTCGCGTCTTCTGTGTCTTTCTTCCTCCTGTTGTCCTTGGCGCTTAGGATCTCTCCCTTGTTCTTCTGAACTTTTCTTCTTGGCTGCAGAGGATTTCTCCTTCTCCCCCTGAGTAGAAGGTTGTTGTTCATCTGCATCTTGTCTCTACTGCATTTTAGAAGGTTTCTCTACAAATGGAGGGATTGCACATTCCTATCATCTATGTTGATGATATTATATTTGGTTGCACTAATTATAAGCTTTGTGAAAGATTTATAGAACTAATGAAATCCAAATTTCAAATGAGCTTAATGGGGGAACTAAAATATTTCTAAGGACTTCAAGTACAACAACTAAAGAGTGGAATTTTCTTAAATCAATCCAAGTACTTAAAGAATACAATTAAAAAGTATGGATTAGATAGTGCAGTCATATGAAAACCCCTATGAGGACATCAATTAAAATAGATAAAGATGAACTTGGAAAGAAAATAAATCAAACAATGTATAGAGGAATAATAAGGACATTATTATACCTTACTACAAGTAGACTAGACATTCAATATGCAGTATGTGTCTGTGTAAGATATCAATCTGATCCCAAGGAATCCCATTACACTACAGTAAAGAGAATCCTAAGATATCTGAAAGAAACTCCAAATCTTAGTGTATGGTATCCTAGGGAATCAGATTTTACACTGATAGTTTTTCAAATGCAAATTTTGCAGGATGTACAGTTGACAGGAAGAGCACAAGTGGATCATGTCAATTCATTGGAGCAAGGTTAATATCATGGTTCAGTAAGAAGTAGACTATTGTGTATGCCTCTACTGCAGAAGCCTAATACATTGCTGCAGGAAGCTGTGCTGCACAAATACTATGGATGAGGTCACAACTTGCATACTACGGTATAATACTTTCTAAAACCTCTATATTTTGTGACAACACGTCTACAATGGCCATTTAAAAAAATCCAGTTTTTCTTTCAAGAACCAAGAACATTGATATCAGATATCATTTTATCAGAGATCATGTGCAGAAAGGTCATATTAAATTGGAATACATTCCAACAGAAAAACAAGTTACAGATATTTTTACAAAACCTCTTGATGAAAACAAATTTATTCAATTTCGTGGAGAGTCGGGTATACTTGATTTAAAACAGTAAAACTGGCCAAAATACTTTACTGCCCTACTGCATTTATAGAAATCAGACTAGTATTTTTTTTTTTTGCAGACTAGCAACATTGCTCTACTTCTCTATTGCTTAGTTAATAAGTAGAGTGTAGACTAGAATCAATATTGCTCTCCTGCATCCATTTTTGGAAACTAAATCTGTTTTTAAAAGTTAAATAACTATTTTCCTAAAATAAAGCATAACCGTCAAATGATGACTGTCACTACGTAACGGCTAGAAAAAGCACTGACAACGGTCATATTTTCCAAACGAGTATTAAAACTATAGATTTTCAATTAGAAAATCACTTTTCTCTCTAATCACTCACACTCTCTCTAACAAACGCTCAAACTCTCTCTCTCTTTCTCTCTCTAAACTCTTGAGCGCTCTACTACACGAAAGTGAAACCTTAACTTCTTGAAAAACTCTTCAAAATTCAATTTCTAAAACACTGCAATTCTCAGAGGAGTCCGACAAGAAACATTGAAAATGGCCAACACACCATCAAGCTCATCAAAGAAAAGTCATAAGTCCTCGGAATCTCAGAGCAGTCCGACAAGAAACATTGAACTTCAAACAGGCGTAGTGTTTTATTTCAATACAACTAGTCAGAAGAGGTCAAAGACATAGTGGACCTGATGGAAGAGGCTGGACTCAAGTCCCTATGTGAACAAACAAGTAGAGTATACGATGATGAAGTCTTGGACTTCATCAAAAAGGGACAAGTTGCAGACGACCTGCAGCTTATTTCATATACCTCTACTACACGAGGAATCTCAATCTACGTGAATCCTGACGATATTGCACAATACTTCAATCTTCCAAATGAAGATTCAAGGGTCATTCCACCAGATATTGTAAAATCAGGAAGGCAAGCAATGCTCACCCAAGAACGATGGAACGAAGGGATAAGAACAATGAAGAACTTCTTATCAAAGGAGCACAAGTTACTTGCTGACATTGTGAAGAAGGCCATCCTCCCCAAAGAATTTAGTACAGATTTGATTACCACTGATCAGCAAGAGACCATGTGTGTAATTCTCACAAAAACTAGAGTCAACTGGGCCAGTTTAATCATGCATCAACTTGCCAGATCAGTATAAGCTAGAAAACCACTATTCGGTAGGATAATCAGCATCCTTATCAAACAGAAGTTGAAGCTTTCCGAGAAGGAACGAAGGCCATGGAACCAGGCCAAACAAATTGATGTCAAGAAGATAGACATGGTGCTTATCGGACTTACAAAGAAGACTGCAACAGGGCAGACCCGAGTCAAGCCTGCAGACCATCCACAGAAGCCTGCAGAAGTGCAGACGAGATGGAAGGCCAAGCAGATAACTATAGTAGTGCAGACATGATCTGCAAAGAAACAGATCAAGAAGATGCCAACTCAATAAAAAATAAAGAAACCTAGAGTAACAAGGAAGAGAATCATTGTGCACACCTCCGACGAAGAAACTGAATCAGATAAACCTGCTACAGAACCAATCACCATGGAGGAGGAGGAAACACAATCTGCAATAGTGCAGACTGAGGAAGCCATTGAGCAGTCTGTAATAGTGCAGACTGGGCAAATAATTGAGCCATCTTCCTCAAAGATCCCACCGAGAGTACCAGAAATTGCCGCTCTTCATGATGCAAATGTGACAATTCAGTTCCTGAAGGCCAGAACAGATGAAAATCTTAGTTACCTCTGCTGCACCCACCCTCACTATCAAACCTCTTACAGCAGAGCCAACAACAACAATAGCAATTGTTCCATTCTTAAGCAATGGAATGGAAACTTCAACAATTGCAGATGACCAACCAACCACTGCAACTGCCGCATGGACAACAACAACATTCACAACTCAGGAAAGGCCTTCTCCTGAGAAGATCATTGAAACAGTCATGCAGACAGTCAAAGTAGTCGAAGCAAGTCTACTACAGTAGAAAGTCATAGACACTCAACTGCTTGCTGAAAGGAAACAAGCGAAGCTGTAGAAGAAGGCCCAAAGCAACAAATTGATTCAAGAGTTTGTATCACAGCACAATCTACCAATCAAGAGACCAACAACAACAATATCTACAAGGACAACCAAACTAGGAAGAATAACAAGGTCTACAAGACCAAAGTTAAATCCTTAAGGACCCAAAACATTATACAAGATCAATCTAGACAAATCCCAAACATTGATTGGAGACATTACTGGAATGACAGAAAGGGAGGTCCACCAAATGGTTGAACTTCAAAAGAAGGAGGTCAGCAGGTCAACAAGACCCAAGGAACCTCACTTTCTGATCAATAGAGCTCTTGAATACAAGGATTTCACCTTGAAGACCACCAGACTCAGACATGCCCTTCTCAGACACATTGAGTTTATAAACACACCAGAAATCGAGGATGAGCTGAAAAAAATCTTGGTAAAACATGTCAAAGCTGCCACTGAAGAGGTATATAAATATCTCTCTCGACCTGATCTGGGAGAACATCAACCATCAGGTGATGATGGAGATGATCAACCACAACCAGCCTTCATGATGATGAAGATGACATCATTGACCAAGTGGCTGCTAAAGGAGTACAAGTGTAGATGACTGAAGCTGAGCTACCAGAAGAAACTCCTACAGCAGAAGAACTTAGAGAAGAGATGTCTGCAGATGAAAGAAATGCCCCTCCAACTGCCACCCAAGAGGAACCAACAGCTGAGGAACAAGTAGCACCTCTAACTACAGAGGAAGGGCAAGTTGAATCCTCAACAGATGAATCTGTCGTAAAAACACCACTCATCATTGCTCTTGTAGCAGGAGAGGTACATAATGATGCAGATGAAGGACAAGCCACTCCACAACCCACAGAAGAACTCTCTGACGTGGAGGACGACTCACCTGCAACTGAAGTCACATCCATAGAAGCCCCTACAAATGCAGAAGAGCTAACCATTCCTGCAACCGAGACAAATAATGCAGACGACTTCAACCCAGTTGCAACAGAGGAACAACAAGAAACTCCATGTCGTGATATTCAACACATCGTATTTACTCCACCATCTGCATTTGGACTAGCACAAACAGCAGCAAATCTACGATCTATAGTGAGACCTTAGCAACCCGACTGACACCAACAGCGATCAAAGACCTTAAGGAAGCTTGTGAAGAACATGAAGTTCAGATTCTCTTTGTTCAACTAAATAACAAGGCGAAAGACTCCCCTCTTCACCCTTAGAAGACACCATACAGTTCCAACTACGCTAGCTCGATCAAGAAATCTATGGAATGCACTCATGGATTAGGACTGCCTTTCAAGATCTACTCAAAACTCTGGAGCCAATTTGCAGAAGACTTACCAGCAGAAAAGAAGATCAGAAAAAGCACCGTTGACAACTTTGGAGACATACTAAGGAATCTAGCAGCCGAAGTCATTGACCAGATGAAACAAAACAGATCAGTAAATCTTCACAATCAAAGAATCAGCACCTCCAACTTCAACAAATTCAAGGGGCAACAAACTTCTGAACTACGAAAGCTCAATGACACTATATAGACCACCAAGAAGCAGATTGATGAGCATAAGCGCATCAATGATATCAAATTTGGTCTTCTCAAAACCAAACTGCAAGTAGTTCAGAGAAACATCTTCTTTGAACTCAATTTTAAAGCACTAACATCCACCCTCAATGCTAACAAAAAGGGGGAGAAACTATCTAAAGTAGAACCGTAGAGGACTAAGCCTGCAGATGAGTAGTAGAGAACCCCCTCTAAGACTCAGGGGGAGAAGTCTTCTGCAACAAAGAGGAAAAGTTCCTGTGAGCAAGGAAAGGAGCAGTCTTCTAAGAGGTCTAAGCATCATAAAAAAGAATCCTATGAAGAACGTAGAGGACACTTCAGAGATTCAGAGGACATGCATCAAAAGCGCAGCAGAGAAAGTGAGGAAGAACGAAGACACAAGCACAGCAGAGGCAAAGAACACCAAAGGTAAAACTCAGATTCCTCATTTTTAATTATGTTGTTATGAACAATGTAATTAAGTTGAACTTAGTTTCAACAAGATGTTTTTAATTAGTTAGAAAATATAGTGTACTTGTTGTATTACATAGGAGTTTTTGTTAGCATCAATTAAGGGGGAGATTGATAGGAATGTGCAATCCCTCCATTTGTGTAGAAATTGATATAACAAAACTTAGATGTATTAGTTATAATGTAGTTAGTGTGTTTAGTCTAGAAGTCAAGTAGGTAGTTGTAGTCTAGGTTAGATGCGAGTGAGTACACAGTTGCAGATATATTAGTATCGTGCAAGCCACTAGATGTAGACTAATACAGAGGACTTTGGATGAACAACTATTACATTGATAAACAACAAAAGAACTCGAAGGCTTCAGAATGAAGGACTAAGCTTGCAGACGAGGACCAACATGACAAGACATGAACTGAATCAGATCTGACTACAGACAAGAGTTACAACAGAGACTAGATGCAGACTAGGATTGCAATATGGGATACAAACTACTCATTTTTAATTATGTTGTTATGAACAATGTAATTAAGTTGAACTTAGTTTCAACAAGATGTATTTAATTAGTTAAAAAAAGTAGTGTACTTGTTGTATTACATAGGAGTTTTTGTTAGCATCAATTAAGGGGGAGATTGATAGGAAGGTGCAATCCCTCCATTTGTATAGAAATTGATGTAACAAAACTTAGATGTATTAGTTATAATGTAGTTAGTGTGTTTAATTTAGAAGTCAAGTAGGTAGTTGTAGTCTAGGTTAGATACGAGTGAGCAGACGGTTGCAGATGTATTAGTATCGTTCAAGCCATCAGATGTAGACTACTACAAAGGATTTTGGATGAACAACTATTGCATTGATAAACAACAAAAGAACTCGAAGACTTCAGAATGAAGGATTGAGCTTGCAGACGAGGACCAACATGGCAAGGCATGAACTGAATCAGATCTGACTACAGACAAGAGTTACAGCAGAGACTGGATGTAGATTAGGATTGTAGTATGGGATATAGATTAGGGTTGTGGCAGAGACTGAGTGCAGACTAGAGGTTGTAGTAGACTAGATTACAGTAGAGATGATTGCCAGGGTGAGGTCATAGGTTTGAAGTCAGTCAAATGAAGATTTGAGTTAAAGTAGTAACGGCACAAATTCTAGGGATAGTGGACTGCCAGCATTAGGAACGAGATGGTGGGGAACACTAGTGGCAAAGTATCATTGTAGGAACAATGCGTTGTCTGTATAGGTTCGTTCCTTAAGCATTTAAAAGGGAACCGCTCAGGCTTATTGAGTAGTGCTGTTGAATAAGGATTGAAAGGAAAAGATTGCAAAGCAATCAAGACATTCAGAAATTACTTAAGAAACCTAAATTGTGAAGATACAATTGAAAGTGTCATTATTCTACAGAATAACAAGTCTTGCAACAGAGTCTAGAGCTTGGATCTATGCAAAGCATCTAGGTTCTTTATCTTTTATACAAGTTAGACAACTTGTAAAAAGGAAGTTTCTTGTAAGCTCAAACAAGAAATAGTAATACTCACCTCTTGGCTTGATTACACTAGTCATCAAGGGAAGACTCGACTAAGCTCTTGATTATCATTTGATATCTAGTGTCTGAACCAGTATAAATACTGTGTCTATTTATTGCCTTTACTGCATTGATATTTAGAATTACTTCTAACAAATTATCATAGTCAAATAGCGATAAACTCAAAGAGTTATAAATCTCTGTTGTAGACTACCAATTGTCATCTGCAGACTATCTGAGTAGTCTGCATAGAACAATGGTCTGTACAGAACAAGTATTCCACACAAATGTTTTTAATAAGGTTTTATACAACCTATTCACCCCCCTCTAGGTTGAAACTCGAACCCTACACTGTGAAAAAAGCCTTGAAATGAACTATAAACACTACAAATCATTTCAAAAGAATAAAAAAACACCACAAAAACAACTCAAATGACTTGAAAACGAAAAAAAAACTATGAAAAGATCCTTGAAATGAGTTTAAAACACTCAAAAACATTTGAATAGGCTAAAAACGCAATAAAAACAACTTAAATGACTTTAAAATACAAGAAGCTATGAAAAGACCCATGAAATGAGCTTAAAACACTCAAAAACCCTTCAAAAGGAAAAAACACCATCAAAACAACTCTAATAATTTGAAAACGCAAGAAACTATGAAAAGACCCTTGAAATAAGCATAGAACACTAAAAAAGGCTAAAAATATCATAAATACCACTCAAACCTCTTCAAAACACACTAAAACAAATGAAAAGTGTTAAAAACACCATAAAACAATCTCAAATCACTTGAACATGTAAGAAACTATGAAAATACCCATGAAATGAGCTTAAAACACTCTATAAGGGTATTAAATTGTTTAGTCATTGTATAAACCTTTTTGAAAGAATATTGGATAGAAGATTGAGGAAACCATTAGCAATAGTATGAATCTGTTTGGTTTTATGTCAGATAGATCAACAATGGAGACAATAAATCTCCTAAGAAGAAAAAATGGAGCACTATAGACCCCATCGATCGGAAGGACCTTCATATGGTTTTCATATATGTTGAGAAGACATACGTTAGAGTATCATGCAAGGTTTTATGGAGTTGTTTACGTAATAAATGTCTATCATCAACGTATTTCAAAGCAATTAGAGACTCATATGATACGTCATTGACTTATATGAGAATATGTCATGGATTAATAGAGCATTTCTCTATTCGTGAAAATATAACGGTGCATGTTTTTTTTTATAGATGACATTATTTTGATTGATCATACGAAGGAAGGAGCTAAAATCAAGTTAAAGAGATGACGAGAAAATCATGAGGCGATGGGTTTTAGATTAAGAAGAACGAAGACAAAGTACATGTTATGTAAGTTTAGTGAATACCTAGATACTCAAGAATCAGATATAAGGATTATGTTAGCGATCTCAATGAGGTAATCAATCACGCACCTTGTATCTATGATTAAAAAGGATGGAGAGATTGATGAAGATATTATTCATCGTACGAGAGTGTCTTAACAGAAGTTGAAAGACACATCAGGAGAATTGTGTGATACAAGAATTTCTCTAAGACTTAAGGAAAAGTACTATCACACGGTTATAAGACCAGCTATGCTGTATGGGTAGGAGCATTGGCTTGTAAAGAAAACTCATGTGAATCTAATGCATGTGACAAAAATGAAAATGCTTCGATGGATGTGTGGAGTTTCCTTAAAATGATGGAGTTACAAATGGTATGATCTGTGCTCGATTGGGTGTCTAACTATAGCCCTTAAGATGCCGGAGACGAGATTGAGATGATTTGATCATGTGATGCATAGAGATCCAAACTTTTCGGTGATACGATACGAATCTCTCGATGACGGAGAGTAGATGAGTCATAGGGAGATCGAAGAAGTATTGGGGTGATGTTATTAAAGAATATCTGACCTTGTTTTGACTAACAAAGAATATGACCCTAAATTGGCCTAGTTGGCACAAAAGGATACAGTTATGCGGTAACTTTAGGATAAAACATGTTATTTTTAGGATATTTTGGTACTAGATTTCTATTCATCATTTTAATTGATATATTTATCTATTTATTTATGAGAGAATTATCAATAGGTCACTTTTTTAAAACTCATTTACCAATAAGACATACAAAAGAGTTTTTTTTACTAATCAGCCACCATCATATTTTATGTCCTAATTTTTCTTCTATTGATTTAGGAAACAAAATATTTTATCAACCAATTACACTAACAATAAAAAGAAAAAGAAAAAATAATAAAATCCTAATCTAATTCTTAGACAACACTCTTCGTTATCCCGTCGCCGTTGCCACCGATAGTGCTCCCAACAGTTCGTTCATCGTTGACAACAAATCTAACTCTTGGATAACTCTTTTTGTCATAGTGTTTTTGTCGCCACCAATAGTGCTCCTAACAGTAAGTCCATTGTTATCCGGTCGTTGTCGCCACCAACAATGCTCCCAAACAGTGCATTCACACGATAAACCAAGTATAGTGCGTCCTTTTAGTTGACGAAAAAATAGAATGTAGGTCACCCTCGACAAAATCAAGTATTAATATGTCCATGGAAAACAATGTGTTCTTTATGGTAAACAGTGTGCCTTTCATGGAAGACAGTGCACCCGCTAAAATCGATAGCAAGTTGTTGGAATTGACACGATCTTGTAAAACATGTCTCTCATCGGACCTTAATGGAACAGATCGAACCATTCCTCCTCAAACAACCTCACAATTTTAAACTCTCTTCTTAGCTTCATAAATCCAAATGCAAATCCAAACGAGGCACTAATCTTCGATCCATTTGTGAACTTGATAGTGGCGGATCTCCGAATCATAGGATTGTGGATCTTGATCTTCGATATACGGATCACATAGATGACGTGGTTGGAGGAGAGGACGGAGACGGAATCATCGAAGTTGAAAATCGAATTGCCTGTGGAGAGTTCATTCGGGTTAGTGGTAACAAGAGATGCGAGAGGAGGTATTGGAGAGGAAGAGGAGGACGGGGTTGAGGGAATGTTTGTAGTGGTAGATGGAGACGAAGTCTGTGTGGTCAAGGAGACGACGGAGGGCTTTGAAGACGTAGTGGAGGCGACAGAGGATGGGAGGGGCGAGGCGGGCGAGGATTTTGAAGTGGAGGTCGCATGGTAGGCTCAAGAGATGGTCCGTCGTCGCCATCACTGTCATTAGAGACGATGATGGTGAAAGTTGGTTTTGACTTGACTAGTGGGTTTCAGTTTTTTGGATTGCTTGTGAGATTTGGATTAAAGTAGGTAGATATTTGAATAGATTGAAAAAGAAGATTTGAAAAGTAGATGCAATTGGAAAGAAATAGATTTGATATGATGAAAATAAAAATCGAGAATCTTCAAAGTGACTAATTGATAATTGATGAAATGGGATGTAACCAAATGATAAATAAGATGAAAAAAAATGAATAATTGATAATATACACTTTATTTATTTAGCTCTTATATATAATTTTTCTTCAGTTCATATTTTTATTTGAGCACTCATTCGAGTTTTTTGTTTATGTTTTATTTTTCTTGCTTTGTTTCTTGATTAGTTCTAATATTATTTCTTTTGTTGTTGTTTTGTGATGGATGTTTGTGTATGAGAATATCGAAAACACTCTCTTTGTTACAAAACACCATAGGTAAGCCTGCATACATTATGCCATTTTCAGATCTTACCAATCGATAAAATTATCTGGTTTTTTTAAAGCATAAAATTATCTGGTTTTTTTTAAAGAAAATTATCTGGATTATTATTGGTATTTGTGAGTGAATGTGAGTAAAAATCATCCAAACTTCATTTTTTAATACCTCACCTTTCTCCCTCCATAATTGTGGTTAACCATATATAAGGTCATGTGTATTTGCACGGTTGGATTTATAGATCAATCATTGAGTTTTAAAGTTCATTCATCTTTCGTTATTTAATGCAAAAATCAAATTGAGATTTGTGACTAGCCATATACTCCTTTCGTATCACATTAAATGTATCCTAAACATCGTGTATGTAAATTAATAAGTGTTGAATTTTATGTATTTTTACTCTTCTACCTTTATGGCATGTGTGAGGAAAATGAGAGAAAAAAAATAAACACGAAAATATTAATGGGATAAAATGATATGATGTAAATTAAAAATAAAAATAATTTGATTTTTTTTGTTGAAATTAGTTTTTATTCAAGACATTGTTATAATACTTATAGGACCTTCCATGAAAAAAATTATTATAATTTTTTAAAATGAAGAAAATATGAGATTATGTATACCTACAGAGTTGGATTTACATATCACGGATTGAGATATAAAATTCATTTCTTTCTTTTCATTAATACAAAAATGAATCACACCTAATTTTATGCATAGCTAACCATAAATTCCCCGATCCCGATCCTTCCCGTCCCTCCCATTCCCCGTCCATTTTGCAACTGCTCTGTATTCGGCCGGCGGCAATCCGCCACGAGAAAAAGCAACGCATAATGCCACTGTCTCCTTCTTCTTCTTCCTCCTCCTCCTCCTCTGCCCCTGCCGCTGAAGGAACCGAACTCGCTGCTGCTTCTAGCGGTCCATTCCATGGCCTTGTTATATGCGTCTCTGGTCTTTCTAAAGGTACATTGACACCGCTGTTTCGAACTCAAAATTTACCTCATCGATTATTGATTGTGTGATTAGTTCTTGGTATGGTTTTAGTCTCTTCTAGAATGTGAGTTATGGCTTGTGTGGTCTTCGGCAGTATACTTAGGAATTTTGTTTGCAGTGAAAATTCCCGAGTTTTGAATGTAAATGAGAGATTTCCAGAGAAACGCAGAGTTATATGTCTCATTTTATTTCGAATTGGACATGGCAGGAAGTCTGGGGTTTATCATTGTGTAGTATACAGTTTTGCATTTTTCTTTTTCTCATTCTTTTTTTTTTTTTTTTTTAATTTCCCCAACTTATAAGAGATGATGTGATATAGCATGCATTAATCAAATAAGACAATGCACGAAAGATAAGTATCCATTCAATCAGGTTGGTTAGATATTGGATCTCTTCAACCATAATGACAGGCTTGATATATTTGAACTGCTCTCTCTTGAGGAGTTCAAATAAACACGAAGAAAAAGGAGATATTTCTTAGGAGCTACATTTTCTGCAGCATGCCTCGTTCCTTGCCTCAAATAACAATAACCTAGAAAGCATCGTCTAGCAACAATGTGCTGATAAAGGTGGGAAGTTCTTGATGTAGATCAAGATTATTTTTAGCAATCTCAACATACAGGCTATTGGCAAGCTAGCTCAGTCATGGATGTTAATCAAGTTGAATTGTCATTAGGAATGGCTTGGTTGTGATATAAAGGTCTCCTATATCACGTTCACTCGATTGTCAATTACCGCAACGTATGTATAATTAACCTAATCTACTCATCTGTAACATACCATAACATATGTATATATTAGAAATAAATAAACTGAATCAAAGCATGAGAATATGCCATACATGAATAAAATATCAAAATAGCCTGGTCTATATATTCATATGTCAAAGATCCAAATTAGATTATACCAAGATAGCTTGGTCTACAGTCGGTTAGGTGCTACTTAACATGACCAAAATAGTTCGAATCACTAGCTTGATCAACCTATAATAACATCTAATTGACTAGGTTAGAAGATATCATAAAATTAATCATGATATAGTTGAAGTATAAACCAGAGATAGTCAATCTAGGTGAAATCATGCATCAAGTATTATAAAAATCGAATCTTTGATAGCGTTCATCATCATACAAATTTGATAAATTTAGATTTTATAACATCTCATGACCCTTTTAACTCAAACTGCATCAATCAATCCGTATAAGTCAACTACTCAATCATAATCACGAAAATCAGAGCAATCATGATCATCATATGCCCCATCACCATCAAATCAAAGAAGTTGAAAGGATAGAAGATGATACAATGATGAAAAGCGAAGATTCGATGTCCTATGAATAAGATCCGTAGCAATATCCAATAATCGAAACGCCAAAGTACCAAGATCGAATCCAAAGCTATGAAGGAGAATATGACAAGTAACCTAATCTAAAGAGTTGCGTCGTCAAAGATGGATGAAATTTATGTTTAAAATGAAGACATAATATGTTATTTGTAGAAAAACTAAAAATCCTAGTAAATCTGGAGAAAATCTCGTCGAAATCTCATGAATATCTTTCGGATAAGTCGCGTCACGATCGTGACAGGGGCTCACAATTGTGATGGTTGTGCTGGGCTCTCTGGATGATTTTTCTTCTTCGTCATGATCGTGACCATCATGAAAATGGCTTCTCGACACTTTTCTGCTTTGGTCACGGTGGTGACGGAGCCCGTCACAGTTGTGACCAAACTCAAAACAGCCCAAAACGTCATTTTTTTTGTCAACCTTGGTCTTGATGAATGATATACCTTATATCGCCCTTATATCATCATAAAACATTTCAAATGGTATCATTTGCACCTTCAAAATGGCCTTGAATAATCATCTACTTGTCGTTTAACTTTTATGGTTCACCTATACTCAAAATAGCCTCAAACATCCTCGAACATCAATGTCATCATCTAACATACACATTAACATCTCAAAAACTTATCACCAAATCGCCACATTTCATCACGATCATCTTCAATAAACCATCAAAAGTCGCTTCTCTCGATCAAATCTACAATGAAAATATGCAAACAGCAGTACCAATGCCCAATGACACAAACTAAACTAAAAACATGTAGGAAACAACACTAAACATGCTAAACAAAGGAAATTAACTTAGAAAACTATGAGTATATACATACCATCAAACTCCCCCAAGCCAAACTTTTGCTTATCCTTGAGCGAAGCTAGAAGCTAAAACTAAAGGAAATAAAGACACAACAAATACTTTGAAAAAAAATTATAAAACAACCATAGCCGAGCAATAAAGTAATCGGTTTGCCAAAAAATCAGCTACACTAAACATATGTCGAAGGAACATTTACCATAAAGTCGTCCATCATCTCTATTCACATCACATAACCATTTAGTTTCGCATTAAGACAAAAACTTTTCGAAATCTTTTAGGCTTGCTAAGGCTCGACCACTTCCTAAGGTGGCTGTCACCCGTAATAATAAATCAATTCAAATCAAGGTATACTAAGGCTTGACCACTTCTCGAGGTGGCTCTCACCCGCAATAATTTTTACCCCTTAGCTTTGTCGGAGTCATGCCCACCAATTCTAACGGTTTTCTCTCTAGGACTTCTCTTATACCATAGTTACTGTTGCTCTTTTTCACCATATATTTTTGGATTGTATAGCGTATGATTGCAATTGAACATTAAGCACATAAACATATTTATCTTTGAGAAATTTTATTTTTCATCAAACTTCATAGCATATTTTTTTGTTTCCTTGTGGAACTTCTTTTCAATGCAATATAAAAAGAAAACTCCTCATATACTATGCGAAACCTCCTCAAGGTATGTGACTCGCATTGCCTATTTTGGCAAGTAGGCGTTATGTTTTTGCTATGTATCCCGAGCTAGTAAAACTAAGATTTAGAGAGAATCCAACAAAACCGCTACAAATTAGTAGTCTTTAACGAAATGTCCATACTAAGGGTTTTTTTCGCAAGCACCATAAAAATAGGTTCATTTGTCAAAATAGTAAAGCAATGACGTTAGCAAGAATTTATGACTAACTTAAAAATGATATTCAAACTATATATACTAGTGTAATCATCACAAAAACATAAAATCATCATGTTATATTGCTCAAGCGATGTCTTGAAAAACAAACACTCAAAAATTCCTTTTTTTTCGATTTTTCTCTACTTTATTTTTCAAATTTTTTTCAATCAACTTTGAAGAAAGTTTTAATGAAAATAAACTTAAAACAAAAGAAACAACCCTACTCACCCATCCACTCCTAAGACAAACTCAATATTGTCCTTCATGTTAAAAGAATAAGAAATGAAATGCAACAAGGACATGAACATAAAATAGAAACTCACTTGGTAGAGTTGAAATCTCGACAAGTGCTGTTTGTTTTCAAATACTCTAGTCTTGCTCCATACTATGCTCAATATGCTTGTGAACTGAACTAAAAACATGTCTTTTACCTGCACACATTCTCACAAAACACATCAAGGCGTCAAGTGGAAAATAACATGTAATAAATAAAAACACGATAGCACATTCATTTTATCAACTTCCAAAGTAAAGATCTAGTGTTTTGATCGATTTAATCGAGAGAATTGATGTATGGAATGAATTACATGAAAAATAAGACAAATCAAGATGAAAATTGCATTATTGGAATAGCTGAGAGGCGTCACGGTCGTGACTAATCAAAAAATAAGAAATTAAATCTCTCAACGCCTCGACACGATCCAAAATACATAAAACTCATTTGAAATACTTAAAAGTACATCAATTATGAACTATTCAAAGAGTTTTGAAGATTTAAAACAATCGATGAATTTATTGAAAATAAAACAAACTCCTAAGTTGAAAACTAAACTAACTTATTATTCCTAAAACAAACTAAAGCCTTGGGTTGCCTTCCAAGAAGCGCTTGGTTTAAAGCCTACATCCCGACTCTTAAATGTTATTTGAAATGGTACAGTAGCCAAGTTAAAACCTTCTTCTTCTTATGCTTGACATTTTTCAAGAATCTTAACTTTTCAAAATGATTTATCATGAATTCCCAAATAAGATTTCTAAAATATTTTGATACATTAAGAAATAAGATAAAACATGACATGAAAATCCTCCTTATGATCACGACAAACATCTAGACTAAGAAATTTTTCAGAAAATGAAAAATTAGAATGAGATTGAACACTTTGAATTTCTTTAAAACGAACATTCAAAACAGACATGGATTCATTCTTTTCAATATTATCCACTTCTAACTTAGAATCATCTTGTTCATCATAAGAATACAAATACTTTTCCAATTCAACAAAATCATATAGTATAATAAATTCACCATCAAAATAGATATCATCAATATTCATATCCATGTTTGCATTATCAAATTCATCATAATTAAGTTCAAAATTTTTTTCCTTCACTTCATCTTATCCTGGCTCAAAGGATTCTTTTTCCAACTCATCATGTGTTGCCTTTTCCAACTCATCATATAAATTTGATAATTTTACATTTTATAATATCTCATGATCCTTTAACTCAAATTACATCAATCAATCCCTAAGAGTCAACTACTCAATCATAATCATGGAAACCATTACGATCATAATCATGGTATGCATCATCATCATCAAATCAAAGAATTTGAAAGGATAGAAGACAATGCAACGATGGAAAACGAAGTTTCGAAGTCCAATGAATAAGATCCGTAGCAATATCTAACAATCGAAAGCCAAACACCATGATCCAATCCAAAGAGAATATGAAAAGTAACCCAATCTAGAGACTTTCGTCGTCAAAGACGGACGGAATCTATGATAAAAACGAAGATATAACGTGGTATTTATAAAAAAATTGAAACCCTAGCAAATTTGTTGAAAATCTCGTGAATATCTTTTGGATAAGTTGCCTCACGATCGTGATGATCGTGCTAAGCTCTCTTCATGAATTTTTTTTCGTCGTCATAATCGTCACCATCGTGAAAATGGCTTCTTGACACTTTTTTTCCTTGGTCACGGTCTTGACGGAGCCCATCACAGTCGTGATCAAACTTAAAATAGGCAAAAACGTCATTTTTTGTGTCAACCTTCGTCTTGAACAATGATATACCTTATTTAGCCCTTATATCATCATAAAACACTTCAAATGGCATGGTTTGCACCTCCAAATTGGTCTCGAATAATCATGTACTTGTCGTTTAACTTTTATGGTTCACCTATGCTCAAAATAGCCTAAAACACATCGGATTAGCTCCAAAACAGTTCCAATTGTTCTCTAACATTAATGTCATCATCTAACGCACATGAACATCTCCAAAAATCATCTTAAAGATCATCAAATCATCACGATCATCTTCAAGCATTTTCATCCATTTGCATGAATCACCAAAAGTTGCTTCTCTCGATCAAATCTATAAGGAAAACATGCAAACAGTAGTATCAACATCCAAAGACAAAAATTAAACTAAAAATTATGTAGGAAACACCACTAATTACATGCTAAATAAAGGAAATTAACTTAGAAAACTATGAGTATGTTTATACACATCAATTGCTCAGGCTTCCCATGATGCTTTGCTTGTTTCAATCTCATGGCTTTTAAGAATTGAATGCATGATAACCATGTTAGAAATCTGTTGTAGTCTTGCAATTTTGTGTTCTTCTCCTGAATTTCTTATCAATACTATCAGGATAATCAAGTTCCTGAATCTTTCCTTTTCATATGACAGCAAGAAGGAAGCAAGTCATGGAAGCGACCGAAAGATTAGATGGCCAATACAGCCTCAGTTTGAATCCTCAGTGTACCCATTTGGTGGTGGAGATATCCTTTGTTGCTCTTCTTAACACTTTTTCTTTGCCGAAATGCATGCTAAAATTTATCTTGCATGCTTTTATATATACAAGCTTTAACTATCATTGGTTCGGTTTGCTTGGCCCCACTCATTTGGAGTCTATCTTTTCTCTTTGGTCGTTCGTTACCTTTTATATTTTCAGTGAAATCCTATATTCCAGCTATGGCTCAGGTTTATGACTTTATTGTTCACATGCATACTGCTCTGGTGACTACTGTCATTAAGTTGATGAAAAGGTTATATAAGCTTTTTTCGGATTAGCTTGGGTTAACTCTTGTATGCGTGAATTTTAAGGAACAAGAAAGTTTTGCTCATTTCTTAGATACAGGTATAGATATGTTGTGCTATGAGATGGCTTGCTGTTGTTTGAAAGACTTGACTCTCTTCACAGCTTGACAGGGAGAAAATTCGAGCATGCTTTGAAGCATGGAGTATGTAGAGGGCTTTTTGTGGTATCTCTTGGGTGGTTTCTGGATAGTGTGAAGACAAATGGTAAGACGTCGGTGCTTAGCCAAGAGCTTTGATAATCATTTTTTATTTTTTGCAGTGGCGCTCAATTTTATAAATGTTAGGGGTTTTGACATACAAGGTTATTAACACAGCACGAGGCATGAAGGGTTCTAGATATGGTTTTTGAGGACGAGGATGTTGGATAACTATTTAGTGGTTGCGATAGAGCTTCGAATCCACAAGGAGGTTCCAAATCCACTCAGAAACGGGAATCCACCAAAGAAATCTTGTAAGATTATTATCGGCAAAAAAAAAACCTCCATAAAATGTTAAAGATGATAAACTATTTTAAAAAAAATCCACAAAATGTTAAAGATAAACTATTTAACAAAAACTCCATAAAATGTTAAAGATGATAAAAAAAAACTACAAAAAGCAATGTTCAATTGCACTCAAAACAACAACAATTTAACGAACACATGTACCAACAATTATCATCTCCGCCTCAAATCACAATTAACAAAGCATAACGAAATCAAATCTGTGAAGAGAATCATAATCAGAGTAAGATCTGAGAAGAAAATCTCACTTCAATGACTGCGGGGCAAAAAAAGTGGGGAAAAAGAAAGAGCATGCACTAAGAGTATGTGGCTGAGGTAGGTGCATCATTGGGGAAGCAAGTGAACCTTATTCTTTTATTTTTTTTACCATTAAAAATAATAAATTTATTTACAAAGCTATGGAGGGGATGGGTCAACATAATCCATACCCCTGAGCTCCTTGTCTAACTATTAGAAACCTAAGTTTCTATGAAAAATTACATACACACATTCTACAAATGTTACAGGAGTTTCTTCCAGAATGGATAAATTATTACATACACAAATAGTTGCATGACTCAAGAAGCATGAACATATACAAAACAACTTAGCCATCCAGCTTGATCTTTCAGTTGGCTAGTAGTTTCTTCTTATCCTCATTGAGGTACTCTTTACTAACATAAGCAATGTTCATACCTGCTTTGAACAAGTAACTTTGTATGACATGTTTGCATGGCTTTACTACTCTAAAGCTAATGTCATTCATGTGCTTCCAAATAGTGTAAACAAGGCTGCAAAATAGGAGCTAAATGATAGTCCTTGTGGTCCTCTTCGTCTTGTGTGCTTTGTGCAAGGACTCAAAGTATCCAGTACAGAAGTTTCTAGCAGAAACGGAGTTCCCAGCAGAAGCGGAGTTTCCAGTGAAAGCGGAGTTTCCAACAAAAGCGGAGGTTGCCGTGCAGGAGGTAGACACATAATTAAGATCACAGTTTTGTCGCCACTCTTGCAGCAAAGGATTAAGAAAAGTGCAGGAAAAGAATAAGTGGTCATGGATCTCCACTTCCTTCTTACAGAAAACGCATAGAGCACCATCCAGTAAGCCCATTCCCATAAGGCGATCATGGGTATAGAGCCTTTGGCGCATCACTAATCAAAGAATGAAGGCATGTCTTGGGATATTTTCTTTGAACCAAATAAGGCTGGGTCAAAATATTTTTGGAGCCCTTTCTCGAATATGATTCCATGCATGGGCATTTGAGAATCCCCTCTTTCTCCCATCACCCCAAAGGCACATATCCATCTCTTCATGGATAACAGGAAGAAGAGAGCCATGAAACAAGTCTAGAATAGATGAAGGCAGCTCGTAAGATGAGTCATGAATAAAAAAAATACAGTGTAGTATCCCTTGGAATTCGAGTCTTGTAGATAAAGGAGCTACAGACCTTTAAACACAAGGGACCCAAAGAAGACCAAGAGTCATACCATAACTTAATAGATTGCCTGTCCCCAATCTTCCAACTGATTTGTTGCTGAGCTAATGGTTTAAGCTGCAACAACTGTCTCCAGTTTCACGAGCCAGCCTTTGAAATTTTCATGGACCAAAAGTTATCATTTCGCACAAGATTAGCATATACCCAGTCAGTCCAAATGGTCTTCTCTCCCGAGACAAGACCCCAAATATGTTTCAACATAAATGCTTTGTTCCAGGTTGGTAACCGACGAAGCCCAAGTCCTCCTTCCTTCTTAGGGAGACACATAGTATTCCAAGCAACCTTCGCACCCGCAGCGCCCAATGATGAGCCCTTCCACAAAAACCTTCTGCATATACTTTCGATTCCAAGCAGTACACTCTTAGGCATCAGAAAGACTACTTGAATGGATTGCAGCACAAACTTAACATGTAATAATCTGCCAGCATAGGATAGTGTTCGATTTGCACAACTAGCAGCTCGTTTAGCAACGTTGTCAAGCAAGGATCTACACTCTCTGGCTTTTAGCTGCTTTGTGATAAGGGGGATGCCGAAGTATCGTACTGGCAAAGATCCCTTTCCAAATCCCCAAATATGTTGAGCAGAATCAATGATAGAGGCGTCATCCCCCGCAACAAAGAATTCACTCTTAGAGGGATTAGGATGTAAACCTGAAACCGAGGAGAAGAGGTCAACCCTTTCCTTAAGCAACTTTATAGATTCCAAGTTTCCCTTCGAGAATAACAATACATCATCAGCAAAAAATAGGTGGGATAGAGCGGTTCTCTTGCATCTCCAATGAAACTTGAATCCAGGTTTGTTAGTCTGAGATTCAAGAATTTCAGAAAATACCTCCATAGCCAAGAGAAAGAGATAGGGAGCTAGTGGATCACCTTGCCTCAATCCTCTTCCAACTGAGAAATAACCATGAAGTTCCCTGTTCACGTTAACAGAAAACTAGGCACTACAGGTGAGTTCCATAATCCAGGATATGAGCTGCTGTGGGAATCCAAAATTTACAAGGACCTGCTCTAGAAATTGCCAGCTGAGAGTGTCATAAGTTTTCATTATATCGACCTTGAAAGCTATTCTCGGCAAGTATGGCTTCATATGATAACCATAGAGAAGCTTTTGAGCTAACAATATGTTATCACCGATCTTTCTACCTTTCACAAAAGCACCCAGTGAAGCATTAATTAGAAGAGCCAACACATTTTGGCACATCGGTTAGCAAGAAGTTTTGCAATACACTTGTAAATGATGTTGCAACACGAGATCGGTCTGAAATCGGTGATGTGAGTAGGATTGTCACATTTAGGAACCAAGACAATGACAGTAGAGTTAGCCTCCCTAAGCATTATGCCGTTCTGAAAAAACTCCTAAATAGCTAAAATCACATCACTCCATATTATATCCCAAGTAGCAGTAAAGAATTCCACTGAGAAACCACCAGGATCAGGAGATTTGTTTCGAGCAAGGGAGAATAGGGTTTGCTGGATCTTCATTTCAGTTATCTGGGCAGTAAGCTGCTCCTTGAAGTCTTCTAGGACCGGCCTCTTCACAAAAGACATGAGATTAGGCACATAATTGGCTAGTGGTTGGGCTTCCATAAAGAAGCCGAAATGGTCCACAATGAACTCTTGTAAATGGCCTTCTCCTTGAACTGTATTACCTTCCTGACTAATCAGCTCTGAAATCCACTTCTTATTTTCCCTTGCCTTCACATAATTGTGGAAGAACATTGTGTTGTTATCTCCCTCCTTCATCTACTGAACTCTGGATTTCTGTTTGTAAAATGACTCCTCTTGTAGCTTCAGCTGAGAGAACCTCATGACTGTCTCTTTTTCCCTTTCAGCAAGCAACTCATAAAAGGGGTTTGCCTCAAGGATTTGTTGTGCCGTCGTCATATCTTCTCTAGCAACCTGAACTTGTTTGGATATGTCGTGGAAATGCTTCTTATCTCTTACTGAAATCCCTAAGCCTCAGCTTGATAGCTTTTAGCTTCTTGTAGAGTCTAAACATTGCACATCCATAAATAGCTACCTGTCAGACATCATAAACAGTCGGAAGGAAGTCCGTATGCATAGACCAAAAGTGGTAGTACTTGAACGGCGCCTTTATTTTCCCGTCCTCATCAACACGGACAACTACAGAGAAATGATCAGAAACCCCTGGGGGGAGGAAGTCAGCTTCAGAGAAATTGAACCTAGTCTGTCATTTGGAATTGCACAACACCCTGTCAATTTTCCCGCAACAAGCATGTTCTCCTTGAGATCTGTTAGTCCATGTGAACCGGTTTGTGAGGATGGTCGAATGATATTCGAACCATCGACGAATGCCATGGCGGAAGCAACGACCAAATGAGGCAGCTATTTGGTGGGCTATTTCATCTTCGGAAAAATTACCGGTGATGACCGTGAAGAGGATTGCCAAGAGCGCTTGGAGTAAGCTCGGGTTGGAGGATGTGATAGCAGAGGCGTCTGGTTTCTATTACTTCCACATACCTGACGAAACTGCGAGGTAGAAGATACTAGAGGATGGGCCGTGTTGTTTGCTGGAAGACACATTATCCTACAGCAATGGACTCCGGAGCTGCTGATGTGCAAGAAGACCCACGACAAGGTGCCTTTATGGGTGAGGATCCATAATATTCCTGTGGCGTTGTGAACGAGCTCGGGACTGAGTGGCATTGCCAGCCTCATATGCAAACTACTCTATACAGATTTTTTCACGAAGAACATGACCAAGATCGCATTCACAAGAATTTATGTCGATGTGTGTGCGGATAAAGCCCTCCCTGATGAGGTCTATGTAAAGGTGGGGAATTCTGTTCTTCTCCTGAAGGTCGACTACCAATGGAAGTCGCAGGTTTGCCAAAAGTGTCATGTCTTCAGGCCACCTACGGCTGCAACCACTGTTACTGCTACTATTGGCGACAAAGGCAAGAGTATTGTTGTTGACAGTACGCCTACCGATGATGAAAGCTTCACATTGGTACGGAAGAAGAAGAACGCCTCCAATGGAATTATGATAGCAGAGAAGAGTCCGCCAACTACCCTAAAACCGGTTCCAGCGGCACTAGGGGAGGACACCAATGGCTGTGATGAGAGCTTTATAATGTTAAGCAGTGATGAATACGAGGATAATGAAGAGAGCACAGAGGTCACGGATACAGTTTCTGAGTTTGCAACGGGAGCAGCTTCTACTGAAAGAAATTCTCCTACATCACAGCTATGGGAAGACACTGTGTTGGTGCAGGTTGCGACTGGGTTGTCTATTAGAGCATCGAAGTCTTTTGGGATTGCTTCTGACAATAAAGCTAGTCCTACAAAAAAAAAAAGTCAAAAAGCATAAGAACAAAGGAGGGTCTAGTACTACCATTAGACCTCAAAAAAGGTAATCAGAATTTCCCAACCATCTGTACAGTTTTTATGTTTGTTGGTTTTTGGAATGTGAGGGGTCTAGGACTCCCAATAAAGAAAGCAAAAATATGTAGTTTGGTGAAACGAAGAAAGCTGAGTTTGTTTGTCATCCTGGACAACAAGGTGAAGAAAGAGAAGTACTCAGATACTTTTGCTTCAATGTTTCCAACCTGAAAAACCTATGCTAATTATTCTTGTACTGATAAAGGAAGGTTATGGGTCGGATAGGACCCTAAAATCCTTGACTTCATTTCTTTCTGTACTTCAGACCAAGTCATTCATGGGAGAGTAAGATACGACGATCAGGGTAGAGAGTTCATCATCTCTTTTGTCTATGTTGAACATATTTTTGTTAGGAGAAGATCCTTGTGGACTGATATTGAAGTCAAAAGGCAGGTATTTGATTATATTCCATGGATGATTCTTGGGGACTTTAATGCAATTAAAGAGGTAGCTGATAGAAAGGGAGGTACGGATAAATGGCTACCATCCTTTGATGAGTTTCCTGCTTGTCTTGAAAATTCTACACTTGATGATCTTAGATACAGAGGATGCAGGTTTACATGGATTAATAGATCTCAAGGAGAACATGTTTGTTACGGGAAAATTGACTGGGTGTTTTGCAATTCCAAATGAAGAGAGGGCTTTATCCGTACACACATCGACACAGATTCTTGTGAATGCGATCTTGGTCATGTTCTTCGTGAAAAAATCTGTATAGAGTAGTTTGCATATGAGGTTGGCAATGTCACTCAGTCCCGAGCTCGTTCACAGCGCCACAGGAATATTATGGATCCTCACCCATAAAGGCACCTTGTCGTGGGCCTTCTTGCACATCAGCAGCTCCGGAGTCCATTGCTGTAGGATAATGTGTCTTTCAACAAACAACACGGCCCTTCCTCTAGTATCTTCTGCCTTGCAGTTTCGTCAGGTATGTGGAAGTAATAGAAACCTGACGCCTCTGCTATCACATCCTCCAACCCGAGATTACTCCAGGCGCTCTTGGCAATCCTCTTCACGGTCATCACCGGTAATTTTCAGAAGATGAAATAGCCCACCAAATAGCTGCCTCATTTGGTCGTTGCTTCCGCCATGGCATCCGCCGATGGTTCGAATATCATTCGACCATCCTCACAAACCGGTTCGATGAAGCTGAGTTTCATCTTCCTATCCAACGGATTAGAATTCAGCATCGACGCAAAGTGAACCTTATTCTTGTACTCCCTTTATCCATGAAAACGTAAAATTTGTCACATAGGCAATAAAGTTGGTCGGGTTACGAATGATCTGCGAGACAAGCCAATAATAGTTTTTGTAAAATTATCATGAACAATCAAAGATAGTTTTAGTTATATACTATAACTCTGGGTCAAAATAAAACTCGTGTCATATTGTTTGGTAGTAAAAACTAACGCATCAATGTGTGATGGATAGTGAATTGTTGTTTAGTGTTGCACTGACAGAGGGAGTAGTAGTTATGAATAATATGTAATTATAACTCACATAACCAATTCCAAAGAGGCCCAGTCAATGAAGTCGATCTCACTAACTATTAGGTGTAGGGTACAAATCTATAGGCCCATAAAATAAAAAATAAAAAGCTCTTAAGTTGTTATAATTACTATACACAGTGATTCTTCCAAAATATTCATTTGTTTTACTTCTTATATTCCCAATGAATAATAATAAAAAAATTAATATATATACACAAGTCATAATGTAGCGTGATATTCCTATCTTCTACCATAAAAGGAAGGAAGCGGGCACACTAAAAAAATATTTATTAAAACATTGTGGTGACATAAATGTTGGTTAGATATCATATACTTGATTTATTCACATATCTACATATTTCCAAAATTTCAGTTAACAAATTAGTAGCATAGTGTGTTCACAGTCCTTGTAGAATTAAAAAAAGGGGAAAATAAAAATAATTTAGAATGGCTATTATCAAGGTACTAATTGATAAATCTAAGAAAGTTACCTCATGTCAATTTTTTTGATAAAAAATATCTTCTCTAATATATTGCCTTGGATGCATC
>LIEC01012620.1:188768-247975 GCA_001925005.1 Drosera capensis | reverse complement strand
CAGTCGAGTAATTTCTTGACGAGTGCAGCATCGTCAAGATCCGCACCAAGGCTGGAAAATCGGCTTGACATGCCACTGAGTTTTCCGGCGAACTCGTCAATTGACTCCGGTTCCTTCATCCGCAGCGCATCAAATTCACTTTTCAATGTCTGCAATCGAGCCTTCTTTACTCGATCGGCACCGAGATACCTCGTCTTCAAGCTTTCCCAAATTTCTTTTGACGTTTTCTTCTTTGCAATCTGAAGAAGAACATCTTCGGGAATTGCCTGAAGGATATAGGCACGCGCCTTTTTATCCTTTTTAGGATTGACTTCATCTTCCTCCGCTGGTTCGACCGCCTCCCATACTTCCTGAGCATCTAGGATTGCCTCCATTTTTATTGCCCATACCGTATAATTTGAGGAGTTCAGTATCGGAAAATTGAACGACATTCCGCTCTCTTTTGACACCTGCTGGGGAATAATCGACATTGTTTGAAAAAAAAAAAAAACTCTTTTTTTTTAATCCGTACACAATAAAACAACCAAATATTTTCCTTCTTTTTTTTAAAACTATTTCCTTTTTCAAAAATTTTTTTTTTAAAAAAAAAATCTCTTGTTTTTTTTCAAATCTTCCTTTTTTCAAACGCGTATTCCTTTTGATTTTTTTCACGAACTCGACCCCACCTGTTGAAAGAAAAAACGTGCTCTTGTTTCTTTGTCTGCCTTTTGTTTTTTTTTTTCGCAGACTGGACTCACTGTGTTTGTTTTCTCTCCGTTTTAACTTCCCAGAAACCTACTGTCTCCTTCACCAACAAAGAAAAACAGCACACAAAACCATTTGTCTTCTTCGTCTCTTTCCAGTCGCCTCCTCCTTGGAACCGCTCGCTCAAGCTTGAACCGATCTGATGACGCAAATCGAGGTCCCGACTGGGTTCGATCTCTCCGAATGAGACCAACGACGGCGGAGTTTTGAGGATCTGGGCCGGATCTCTGGCGTGGCTGGATATTGGCGTTGGGTCTCTAGAGGGCAGCACGGATCTGGGCCGGATCGCTGCTGGAGATTGTGGGACGTGGCAACGTCGGGGTTTCTACGGTGAGGCGGCTGGATCGGGCCAGATCTGGGTGTTGTTCGGGTTCGGGTCTCTAGTGGCTGCGGCCACCTCTTACGACCACGGCGTGGCTGGATCTTCGACGTCGTCCACCTTTGCGCAGGTATGTCCTCGGCCAATATCTCCTCGGCCAAGGGTCCTCGGCAATTTCCACACAACTATCCTGCTCTGATACCAAATGTAAGATTGAGACAAGGAGATTGGTGGGTAAAACCCTTTTCTGATTTCGTTTTATTGCTTGATTGAGGTGTGTTTCTAAGCATACAAATCTATGTTATATATAGGAAAACAAATTCTATGCGTTGCCTAACAAACACGTTTTTTTCCTTGGCCGGTGGAGGTGAACAGTGGCCGGCGTTACTGTACAAACGTTTTTCTTGCTTTCCTTTGTCAAGATTAGCTAACAAAAACTAACGTTAAGTACTTAAAAGTGTCCCTATTAGGACATTAAAACCTAACTTTCTTTCTAAAAAACGAAAAGTTTCAGAAAAAGCTTAAGGCTATTGACTTTATATCTTCCGCTAAAGAAGAAGGACACAAGCACATGAATTTCTTACATAACCTCTGAAGAAAGAAATTACCAGTAACAATAGCAATAGCAGTAGGAGTAGGATTAGGAAGAAAGACCTTAGGGTCTTTAGACGATTCCCCGCTTGGAAAGGAAGAAGACAGGAAGGGAGGAGAGCCCTTGCTTCTCTTTGATAGAAGTAGCTCTTTTGAGAATGGCAAGAAAATGCCTTCTTAGGAAGTGAATCAGAATACGCCTGCTCTCTTCTTGTTCTCGAAAGATGGTATGGGAAGGAGTATTTTGATGTTTATGAGAAGTTTTTCAAGAAGAAAATAGTTTGTATTTTTAGAAAACTGAATCAATTAAAATATTTTTATTGGATAATTTATGGATATTTAGTGAACAATTAATGGATAATTAATTTTATTTAGTTACAGTAAAAAATGACATAAAGAAAAATAAGTGCCAAAATTAGGTTTATGTCATTTCATATAAATATGATATTTTGGTACTAAAATCGTATTTTTTCTTTTTTACGTATTAGGGTTGCATGTCATTTATATTTTATATTCTTTTCTTATTATTCCATCAAACAAACCTTTTAACCCTGCAAAATAAATTATAACGTACGATTATTTTCTATTCACGTTAATTATCGTGAAATTAAATTTTACTGAATTTTTTGGGTCCTTATCATATTTTTATCTGGATTTTTGATAAACAAATTTTATAACTCTATTTTATAAATCGCGACGCTCAGTAATATATTGTTTTTGTTATTATTTGAGAAAATAAATTATCTCAAATTTTTCTGGGAAACGGTTCTAAATTGATCAATATATTCAGCATGCATGAGTTACATTATAGGGGCATTGAATGTATTGTTTTTATTTTCTTATTAAACTTAAAAAAATAAAATTGAGGAGCTTGAATTCTCAAAATAATCTTGAATGGTATTCCATACAAAATGCATATCATGGAATGCATGCTAGATTTGTGGATTTAGTATGTACTAGAAATGGAGATGATCACAATCTTTCGTCCAAGTCTATTTGTGAAAAACAATTACATCAAGTGTTATCCGAAAAAAATTTAAGGAATCACACAAATCTAATATCATTTGCTTTAGAAGCAAATTAGTTTGTATTAATGAGCAAATACAAAGAACAATACAAAAAGTTTTGACTTAAAACAACTACTATGTAAGAAATTATGAATGAATCAAGGAGAAGTGAAAAGAATATAAGAAGTTGGAGATGAAGTTTACAAATAACTAAAGGACTAACAAAAAAAATTCTACATTTATATTATAAATTTATTTATAAGGATAAGGATATTGATTGATTCTCAGAGCATATTGCTCTTCGTATGGAGAAATTAGCATTGGATAAGCATCTATCTTGACCTGTATTGTACTGTAAACCATAAGAACTATATTGAAAATGAAGATCCAAAATATCCTCTTGAAAATCGATTTAAAAACCCGCGATTCTATTCTTTTCTGATTCGCGTCTACTTTACATAATGTAAATATTCAGAACTGCTACTCTTTGTCACATAACGGTCAAAATAAAAAAAACATATAGTATTTCAAATTGTCATGTGGGCAAATACATCCTCATTCACAGAACTACCTAATGTGCAAGCAAAAACAATGTGAAACATTCTCGTCAGGTTTAATCCGTCTAAATAGACGAGGACTCTAATTAAGTTGTTTCCATGGAAAGAATCTCGAGTTCAGCCCACCAAAGCGGCGAGAACCTAGAGGTTGCTGCATCTGGGGAGATATCGATCGCCTCCCTCAACTTAGCAGTCACTTGTTTCATCGTCGGCCTCTGAGTTGGGTTCTCGACAATGCACTCTTTTATCACCTCGCAGATGATCTCGAGCTCATTGGTCTTGAAAGACTTGAGAGTTGGATCCACCAAGCAGCTGTTCTTCTGTTTATCATTCAAGTACTGTGCGGCCTACAAGCACCATAAAAGGAAGTGAGTCAAGCTCAAGACTATGCATATTGCACTGGTTTAAAATGAATGAATCAAAGTTAATGGTTTGTCGAATTTTAACATGTAAACTTGCCCAGTTCGCCAGAGATCCTTCTTTTTTGTTAGGTGTTCTGGCCATGATGATCTCTAGCAGTAGAATCCCAAAACTGTGAACATTTTCTTCAACAGTTGAATCTAAGTGTAGACGAGGAGCAATTGATTGTTCTTCATCCGAGTTCTCTTTTCCAGCTGCTGCAATCACTGCCCAAAAACTGATGTCTGCAATCTGCTCGAGACCATGAGAAGTGTAAGCACTAATGCTCTGGGATTACGATGTTTATGTATAGCATTACGCTTTTACCTTTGCAGCATAGTCGTCGCTCATCAGGACAGAGTCCGACTGAAGACTTTGAAGGACAATGGGTGGATTCAATTCGTGATGCATGTATTCTAGACAATACGAAGTTCCCATCACGATCCTCATTCTGCTATACCAATCTAGATGTTCCATATCCTTCACTGAAAACGAGCGAGAATGAGACTATGACACATAATCAGACCAATATTCTTTGATAACCATAAAAGATACAAAGATTTTGCAAGATTATTACCATGTAAATGCTCATACAAGTTCCCATTTGGCGCATATTCAAACACCATCATCCTCACAAATGGTTCTTCTTCCTCGCAATAGCCGAGCAGGTTTATAAAGTTCTTGTGGTTTATTTTGGACAGGGCATCTATCTGAAACAAATTAAGGAAAAAATCAAAAAATGAAACCCTTTGGTTGAATATTGCTGCATAAAGCCTATGATTTTTCATGTACAACAAGGGATAGAGAAAACCTTCTTTTTGAATTCTTTTTCGGCTTGGTCAGACCAGTGATCCGATGACCTGATCGACGTTGAAACAACTGCTATTTCAACACCACTGGATAATATCCCCTTGTACATTAAACATCCTGGATAGGTATCTATAATGTTGCTAAAATCTTCACAAGCAGTTTGCAGTTCCAAACTCTCCAACTTTGGCACCCCTGCAAAGTCAAGCATCCGAGTCATAATCAGCTTATTTTTTCTTTGGCATAATATATGAAGATTCTAGGTTTTTCTCTTTTGAAAGATGCGAAATACCTGTCACGAAAACTTTGCTTAATCTATGGAGGAGTGCAGCCTCCTTAGCGCGTTTTGTCTTGGCGACAGTGTAGCGTGGAATAATGAAGAGACTCAAAAAGACAAAGACACAGAAGAGTATACTTGAAATAAGAAGAATGTATGTCTTTGTTGTGGAGCCATCGGGTGAATGTTGATTGTGTGAGATCTTAGCAGGCTGCTGGTTTGGTAACTGTGAATCTGTATCCCTTGCTAATGCCACAAAAGTTCCTGTCCTATTGACAATTAGTGCGGTCTGATTCAAGGGAATGACACCATCTGGGGGAGTAGCTGCATGCAGATTGGTTTCTTCTCCTCGTAGATGTCGACCTGCAATATTTTCCGCCAAACCTACTCATCAAGACTATATTGTGAACCAGCACCGTAAAATTGAGTAACATGATTCTAAAGCAAAATTTCCAACTTCTCCCCTGACCATGGAAGTTTTGGTGGGAGGTTTCTCCGTCAGCACGTGAAATGCTCTTCCTTGACCTATGCAGTTGCGGTATGAATGCCGATCAGAACAAAGATTTGCATGTTTTGTAAGTAGCTTTTATATCAAGGTAATGTTCACAATCTCAAAAGTGGAATAAAAGCTCAAAAAAGAGTTTGCTACTAAAGAGTTCATCAGGAATGACTTTATTCAGGACTCTGCATAGTTCTGGTTTAGTTCATGAAAATGGCTGAATTGCTGAAAGACTGAAAATTAATGTAGCAATTCTGAATAGTTAGGGAATACAGAAAATTCAACTTTGTATATGCAGTCAGGTCTTGTTTCGACTATTAGCAAATCCTAGATTTTTTGGTGTTTTCTTGAATTGATTGAGTCGATTGACTGTTTTACATTGTGTGTATATCTGAAAGATGGTCTTTGTGTGCTACATGATATGTCCGAGTTTGAAGCCTAAGAAAAGGTCAATGCTTATATCTTTAGGTGTTATCCACATAAATAGAAATGATTGTTGAATCTCATACCACTGACCACTCTTTTTGCTTATGCAGTCAGTAGCAAATGCTAAGCACGACTTCAGGTTTTGGTCGCTGTGACATTCATAACGCAAATCAAGCTTCTCGGCTTCATGATGAGCAGTAAAAATAACGTTATTCCCTATCAACAATCTGGAATCAACATAAAGCAAATTTTAGCACATCCTGCGGACTACAATCAGTTTCAACACCATATTTGAGAACCTAAATATATAGATGGAAACTTGAAACTCACAGGCATTTCAGAGATGGCATCCCACCTATCTCTGATGGAATTGTTCCTGTTAAGTTGTTGAATCTCAAGTCGAGTAACTCCAGCAGTCTAAGCTCGCCAATCTCCCTCGGAATGGCACCTAAGAGACGGTTGTTACTTAGCACACTGTCAACAAAGGATAATACAAAGGACTGAGCTGAATCCAGGTACGAAATTTTGTGTCAACCACCACAATTGCTTTCTAGAGATAGTTTTACAGTATGATCTTCGTTTTCCATGATTAATTGAATTAGTATGACTTCAACTAGAAAGGCCTGTTAGAACGGATGCGAAACTTGAGCCAACAAGTGCATGGTTCTCATGGACAATACTATCTCATTTGAGTGAGAAACAAAGGTTACTAGGAACACGAGTTGTGTAGATTAAGGAGCATTGTGTATACATAGTGTAAGGTTAATGAACAGTTTAGTTTGAATGCTTACAGGGATCTAATATATCTGAGTTTTCTAAGCCCAGGTGCCAATGTTCCTTGCAATGACAAGCCGCTAAGATTCCTGCAGACAAAGAACACGTTAGTTACATCGTTTGCCCCAGAAGTAAGTAGAGATAACAAAGCTAAATGTTCCTAATCCTTCAATCCCAAGAATTAATTTGTTTTTTTTATCTTAATGCATCATGCGAAAGATTTCGTTCTGCGTTATAAGGTGTTGAGCAGTTGTAAGAATCAGGAAGCACGAGCCATACTTACAGATTCTGCACTTTGCCATCCATGCACTGAACCCCTGACCAAAGACATGGCTCCGTGTGGTTCAAGTTCCAGTTTAGAAATGCTCCATGCGGGTCGTCACTTATCCTTTCACGAAACTCCATCAATGCCCATCCTTTTGTAATACCGAAAAAAGAAGAAGAAATGAAATGGTTCACTCCTCGTCAGCTTACGAAGAGAAGTTGTGGATGATAAAACACAGGTTAATACAAACAAGTGAAGCACATGCAACTATATACCTTCCACGTTAAGAGAATTGCATTCTCTAATGTCCAAAAGAGCAGCCAACATCACGAAACACAGAAGCTGGATTTCATATGACCACTTCCACCTCTCGAACATCTTCTAGCTCATCTTATCTTGATCATTATTAGCAAATAACATACAACGGTCGTATAGGAAACCAACATTTCATTGATATGAACCACCGGTTTGTACAACTCTATGCTTACCCTTGAATTGAAAAGAGCGCCAACATGTATGATGAACTTGGAAATGCATCATCTTCATGTGTTTGCCATTGATAACGCATGATCTCAGAGAATTCTTCGCACCACATAGGCAAATAATCCAAAAGCATCAATTAGCAAGTAACAATATGAGATTGAGCTCATAAAATGTGAGAACCGGATCATGGTACCGGATCACAACGATCAAACTTTATGGTTTTATGATTGAAGCTTAAATCCAAATAGAGGCCACAAAGAGGCGATTGATAGAAAAGGATAGGAAGAAACTACAATCAAGAGCAGAGAAAAACACCAATGGTGTAAACCTTTTGCAAAATGTGATAAAAACATCAAAAAAGGAAAAGAAAAAAAAAAAGACAATAATCCAAGAATATTTGGTTCACCACTATTTTTGGTTTCTTTTTCTCTCAGTCATTCATTTGAACATTGTATTCCATTTTGTGTTCTGGGAAAATTTCTGGTATATGTGGATTTCACCCCCGAATAACAAGGTCTGGTGCATATTGAACCTGCCTATGACCCATGTAATCTACGATGATAAATATGCATGCTGATATGGCACATTCATATTTTTCAACATGCATGTTAATGAAATTTGGGTCCCTCACTATTATTATCACTACGCGATAAATATGCGTAAGGTGATATTAAGCATTTATAAACGTAGCCTTCCCCAAATAAAAAAGAAAAAAAAAGCATTCATAAACGTATAAATGCGCTTCTTATAAAAGTTGCATGTACTTTCAAGTTCCAAGAATGCAACAATTTAATTGTCTGGATATGACCTTAGATATAGGTTGCGGAACATTCAAAAATATGTTCCACTTATTTCATGTGTAATTCTAATGATATTTTATTTTAACATAGTAGAATGACACTTTCCCAATTGAAGAGTGTTGACATAATGATGTTGTGACATACCTCTCCCCTTCCCCGGCAACGGTGGCGCTGAAACTCCGGTGATCCATCGCCTCTCTTCTCCGACCATTTCTCCCCCGTCACTCCTTGACTCGCTCCATCTCCACTCGTTTTAAAACAAAGATTGCGAACCCCAAAAACCCTAACCCTAGTCGAAGAAGATTCAGACACTCAGTGACGCCGTTTCTTTCTTCATGGACGAATCCGATTAGTTTCATGGCGGTTTGCTTTCTACATTGATGGAACATTTTGGGATACAGTTGTCTCTTGTCTGTGTTACGTTTATATTGAGACGTTCTATCACAAATTTGAACTTTAATCCTGTAGTTTTGTTGATATAGTAGATTAAATTGGTGTGAAAAAGTTCATGAAGTTAAATCTTGTCATAAAAGTATTACCCTCATCAAAAGAATTATAATATTTTTTATATTAGAATATCTCAAATAAATTACATATCTTCTTTTTAAAATCGTCTGGTAGTTGTCTTTTGTTGTTGGGATTTAAGGGAAGGATGATACGGAATACTTGTTCCCAAACTCTATGCGTAAATGAAGATAGAAGAGCACGATGACATATGATATTTTTATATGAAAAATCATTTCAATGTGAAAAGGAAAAACCAAGGGATCTAACCCAATCAAATATCTCTATTATAAAAATAATAGAGTTACAAAAAACACTTTATCGTTATGATGAAATCACAACAAATACAATACTTTTCGATTGATCAATTAAAGATAGATTACTTCTTTTTGGTAGGATGATGATTTCTATCCTCTTGAACCTTTTCTTACAACAAGATTATAAGGATGATAAATTGTATATGGATGAGATGCCTAGAGGGTGTGCCAATATCCCCTATTTATAGGTGATTAAGGTGTCTTTTCATCGATCTTCACATTCATGGTATGGCAGCGTTCATCTTCCCATGACATTTCTTCTTTAGGAAGGATTGATTCACCATGTAGATTCGTACACTGCGTAGATTCATGTATCACACAAGTTCATGCATAAATAGATTAATGAATTGGATAGATTCATGCATCATCCAACTTTCTCATAATGAGAGATACCAACAAACTCCCCCTCCTCGATCATGAGGAAGGCTCGACTGATCCTGCAATGTCACAACATTTGGAATGGTTGTTCTTGGAGAGTGGCTTTTTCATCGTATCGGATGCATTGTGTAAGGATTCGAAAAATTCTATAAAATTTAGTTTCACGATGATTAACATGAATAATAAATTATCATATGTTATAATTTATTTTGCGGGGTTAAAAGACTTGTTTGATTATATAATAGTAAAATAATATAAAATATTGATGAAATACAACTCTAATATGCAAATACTGAAAAATATAATCTTAATACGAAAATATTATATTTATACGAAAATTACCTAAACTTAATTTTGACACTTATTTTTCTTTATGTCAATTTTACTCTACCTAAATTAAATTAATTATCCACTAATTAACTACTTAAATTATTTTAATTAATTTAATTTCCTATAAATACAAGCTCTTTTCTCCTTGAAAGTTTCTTACAAATATAAAACAAAATACTCTTTATCATACAAGATTAGATTTAAGCAAGAGAAGAGAAGAAAAAGAAGTTTGAGGAGAAGGTAGGTGCTAAGACGAGCACGACGAGGATCTTTCACCGTAATTAAGAGAAGGTGTTAATCATTATTAGAAATTTTGTGTGAAATTATACACTCTTGAATAAATTTTGATATTAATATATATTGAATTATGACATGTTAAGTTTTTAATGAAGTTAATAAATCATGATTCGGATATGAAAACCTAAAGATAAAAATCAAAATATACGGATATATCAACCTACAAAAAACTGATTATAGGGATGGCTTTATGGTTAAATATGAAACTATATAATACGCTTTATATTACAAGCCTTATATCACTGAAAGGTATAAAAGTCTAATTTTCATAATAGTTTAGAAATAATTATTTGGAGTTGCATGTAAAGAGTTATGAATTAATTAGTGAAGTAAGGTCAAACACTCTAAAGTAGCAGAAAATATAAATTTGAACTAATTGACTGTTACTATTGATAATGTTTTATGATAAAAACTCTAATTCACTGGAAAAACTATGAAGTCTACTTTATTTAGAATTTTACGAAATAATTGTTGGAGTTGTATGTAAGAAGTTATAGATTTAAATACATTCAAAATTCATTTTGGACGGAATCTGAAACACCCGTTCTAGAGGTCGAAAAGCTCGTTCTAAAATTCAGGACGCTCGTTTCAGAGATCGGGACGCCCATTCGAGAGGTCGGCATGCCGTCTTAGCACATTCTGGATCAGGAATGATCATTTTGATCCCAAAACAACTTTAAATGTTTAGAAATACTTCTAATGATATATTCAATATATGAAATCATCAACATAGTCAATCAAAATAAGTATCAAAGAGTTGCACAAAGCTCAGCATCACATCATAATATTAATATTCACATCATAATATTAATATGATGGTTTTTCATAAAGTACAAACAAATATATTTAACTCTGTAACGTGAACAAACATTCATAAGAAAATATGTGAATCTTAATATGTTATAGGAGATGCAGACACTGCTTGTTGACACATAAAGAAAAAATCGAGCGTGTATGTGTGGAAAACAGTGTTAAGAAGGTAACGTTTAGATTTATTGTGTATGACGATGCGTATTATTATACCGTAAATCACTAAATATGACTGACGTAAAATATTGACTGTAACTATTGTGTGCCATGATAAGATGATGTGTGTGTTTGTGTTATGCCTTGATAGTCGGTATAAAAAGGATGAGTGAATAAAAGGAGTGTAAATTCATAGTAAATGACATTTATAATGTCTGGAGTGTCGATTGACGTGTGGTTTGGGGCATTGTTACGTGATGATAAATATACTTATATGACTTTGGTGAATTACTGGTATGTTTGTGATGATAATTGTGAATGCTAAATTGACATGATAATTTCAGAGTGCAAGAACAAAGGATCCAAGTGATTATTTCTCTCGTGTAATCTCCTGAAAAAGGAAACGACACGTTACTGAGTTCTTATAGCTAACGACAATTATTTTTCTGTGTCTTTTCTACTCTCTTTGTTATAGAAGTAAGATTTGGAGGAAAAAATATGACCTAAGATTTGATGTTAGATGTAAGTTATATGTGAAAGGTATTCTGATCTTAGAAAGAGATGTAAATTCCGCTGTGATAATGATATTCTAAGTTACGATTCAATGCATCAAAAGTTTCTAAATTAATAATGTATAAGTGAACTTAACTTAATTTTTATGATTAAGTCAGGATATATAGTTTTGTCTAGTTGAGACGTTGGATCTAACGACAGTGATATCATATATATTATTTGTTAATAATGTAATCGAGACGTTACATCCTTATTTTAACTGAGAACAAATAATGTCATAATTTGAGTTTAAGAAATATGTTAATACACGGAATAAGATAATTTTACGATAAAAGTCCTTACTCTAGTAAGTGAAATTCAAATATCAAAAAACTAGGTTAAGGACTTGTTGATAGTAAATAATTATTTCGTTTTTCATGAGATCAGGATTCGACAACTACAATATTAATGCGTGTGATCGTTACTCATACTTTGTCCACTTATGTTAGCTTTTTTTTATGTTACCTTAATTACACTTTGTTACGCATCTGACCTTAATTAGCTGACATAGGAATTCCGCAGTCTTGTATATGCAATTACAATGCTCGCAGTTTTGTCACAGGACGTACACTGTTTTAAACAGTGTCCTAAAAAAACAACAACTTTAATCCATTCTCCCCTTGCTTCTTCACAATCTTGTCCCCTAAAAAAGGAGATCAAACTTTTTCCGCTCAAGAACAAATAGACCCAAAATTTACTCAAGAACAAATAAGATTGGGAGGCCTTCGACACAATCGAACTGCCTTAAATCAAATTCACACTAAGCAGGAGAACACGGACTCATCGAGAGGGACGTCGGAAATCCCCTTCGTCGCTGGAGAAAGGAGAACAAGGGTTGAGGATGACGGCGCCTCATGGTGGCCGGGGAAGATACTCCAATCAAAAAACAATTATAATTTTTTTATTTAATTGGGCAACACAACACCACCTTGTTTTATGACTTTATCTCGAGATTGGACTATACAGACTACATTGTTGACTTCAGAAACTGTTTTGAATGATGTGTCTTGTGTACTTATTTGTAACTATTTGTAACTATTGTAATTTTGCTGGAGCTGGTTGATGATGGGTCACGTCCTCGTTTATGTATTATGTTCGATGTATTTTGTAACGGGTTAGGGATCTTTTGTACTGTGTATAGATTCTGTTCCTTAGTTTGTTTCGTATATGACGTATATTAGTTATTATTTATGATTTTCAACATATGACACATGTAATGATGTTCATTTAAGTAGTTTGTTTTATCATATTATCTTTGTTTTTAGTTTGATTTAATACATATATATAGATACACAAAATGATCTAAGAAATTTATAAAATACTATGTTAAGTATACGTCAGATCGAAATATATTTACTTTGTTTGTTAAAAAAAAAAAAGAATTGTCTCGGTTGAGTGAAGAAGAAGATGAGAATAAGGATGATGATTTATTGCCATGTGTAACTGAAATCGGAAAGAAAACATATGATCTGATGGACACATCAAAAAGCAAAGAAAGCACATTCAAATATTATATCAGGTAATCAAGGTGGTTGTATGAAAAAGCAAAGCGGTCGTTGATACTCTTTATCAAAGAGATCGTGCGTGCAACACCAGGCCGTAACAATGGCGGGAAAGGGCTCAGATCCATCCATCACATGCTGACCACCATCGCCGCCATCATCTTTCCCTCACCAAACCCTAATCTCATGTCGCGACTCATCGCCGAATACGCCAAATCAAGCCGCTCGACATGCAAGGTCTGCTCCGACCCCATCGTCACAAAGTCCCTCAGACTCGGCGTCCTCACCCGGGACGCGAGAGGGTTCGATTTGACGAAGTGGCATCACCTCGGTTGCTTCTCCAAGGTCAAATTGAAGGGGAAAGGGATTGGGAACGCGGAGGCGGTGACGGGATTCGAATCGCTCAAGGTTTGGGGGTTTAGGGTTTTGGCGTTGATAGGATGAATGCTGATTTGGGTGACATGTTGGTTGTGTTTCAGGGTGATGATAAGGAGGCTTTGAGGGAAGTGATGGATCAGTGGGGGAAGGCTAGCGATGAGGTATTGTATGGTTTTTGGTTGACTGCACCTGTTTAGATGGAGAGGATTCTCAGCCCTTACATTATAAAGTTTGGTTTTTTGATAGAGTTGATTAGTAAATGTAGTAGTTACAATGAGATCGGATCCTGCAAACCCTAACTTGATATGAGATGGCTTAGTGCAATGCTGATGTTTCAAGCCCAACAAGGCTATCCCATGTGGTGGCGTATTAAGTCTAATATAAATGCAGATTTTGGAAGAGTCGGTTCTCTATCTAGTCAAGTTTATTTTCGTGAGATTTTGTTGTTCATGTCATTTTGTCCCTGGTTGCGGAAGGTAGCTTGGAGATTTTGTTGTTCATGTCATTTTTTTCCCTGGTTGCGGAAGGTAGCTTGGAGATGTTGTGAAGTTATCGCCCGTTTGTTGCAAGTTTCAAAGAACCTCAAGCCCTTTTGTCTCACATTTTAAGAACCAATCTATTCTTAAAAGCTCTTTTAGCTTGTACATTGCGGTTTGTGTGGTCGTTGATCGGAGTGTGACGAAGTTAAGATTACAGTGCATGATCCTGAAAGTCTGTTAGACTTTGTTAGCAAAGAATTTCAGCAGGATTTGCTTGTATCAGTGGTACTTTCTTGTAGGCTGCAAAAACAAAGGAAGATGGAGAGAGTTTAAAGAAGAAAAGGGACACGAAGAAGGAAAAGGTTGAATTGTCTTGAGTTTTTTCCTTAATTTGAAGCGGAAAATTTGTGCTTTTTGGATAAATTTATTTTGCACAGTTATCATAGGTTTCATAAGTAAGTAGAGTTCCTTGGAAATGCTGCTACAAAGTGAATGAGATGACGACCTTGTATTCTTGTTGCTTGTGAGCAGGTTGCAGAAACAGTTGAAGATGGCGAGGATCGAACGGAGACAAGTCCAAAGAGAGCAAAGGTGGATAATGGTCTCTTATATATCCCTGTATATTTTGCTTACTTTTGGAGTCTATGGTGCTTCGTAACAGTTATGGTTAATAGCAATTCAGCTTACTGGGTTGGTGCGTTTGTGGGTGCTTTAGTTCCTTGTAGCTCTTGCCACTATAATATAAATGAAAATAGGGTGTGGTTGTCTTGTTATCAAAGTTGTAAAAAATGATGTGATCTTATTTTCCCACCTTTCTTCAGCATCCACAAAATTTCCTACTTAACCTTATTTGGGCTTCCTATAGATTAATCTTCTATCTAAGGATCACCTGTATACATATAAAAGGAAAAAGAAGACCAAGCTGCTTAACAAAGAAATCTGGGGTTTTGCTGCCATTTGTAAGAATTCAATAGATTGGCTGGTGGGTCCTGTGCCTTGCACATTAGCTGGTACTGATCTGCATTGATAAAATGTTGTGCATGCGGTATCTGGCATTAGAATGGAGCTGAAAATGTTATTTGATGAACCCACCAATCTTTTGTGCTAATACTCTGTGTCTTGGAACAGTCGTAAATATGAAAAACATGAAGGTTTTTTTTGGCTTTCATTTTGCATCAGCAATTTTCCCCTACTATTGTTTCTGACATGGAAAAAATAAAATAAAAAATCACAAGAACTGGTGAGTATCCGATGCTGCTCCACTCTTATATCCTGTGTTCCAAACAAAGAGGATGGCTTTCTTTTCTTCTGGTTCCCTATTCCGTCCCTTGAGCTCCTGTTAGCTCTCCGTCCTGACTGTAATGCACGTCCGTATCCTATCCAAACAAGATGTAGAATTGCTGCTACTCTAAAACCTTTTTTTTTTTTTACTACTTGTTGGCATCTGGCCAATTTTACTGCAATCTATCGATGAATATGACATCTGTGTGCTGCTTTTTTATTAATGTTTATTATATTCATTCAAATAATATTTGAATATTTCTCAGTCCTTGCTAAACCTTTCTTATGCTTGCTTTGTGACTTCATGTCTTGCTTTTTAGTTGCCGTCCGATGTCAAGGTTGAGCTTGCGCTTTCAGCTTCTGATATCACAGACAACTATAAGGTCTGCACTTCTTTCATTGGAGCTAGGATCCACTACTTGTAAACAATTGATTCCTGCATGTACTTTGTATTCTGAGTTTTTGACTTTTTCTTTGGTCAATATATCCAAGGGAGTCATTTCCTGCATAACTTAATTCTTTTTCCTGGTTTCTCTCCATCTCATGTCATTGGATCACGTATGGATTATCTAAGAGTCATCCTTGTGAACAATTTAATATTGTTTTAGGGTGCTACTCTGATGCTCGGCTGGAAAGCGTTCCAAACAATCATATTTCTTGAGAAGGTAAGGTGATGATCCCTTGTGTGCGCTATATTCTGCTTGCTTTTTTGGTCCAGTGAAATTATTCGTACATATTTCCATTATTTACCTTGTGCTTTTATTCTCTCCCAGGCCGCCCCGCTTTAAAGCGGGATCTAATTGGTTATTTCAGTTCTACTCTCGAATAAAAAGATTTGTTGCTTATTGCTATGAATCCACTCATTGATAGAGAATAAAGAAGGTTCATTACAAGTTTGGTCTTTGAATCCCATTGTCCTTTTTTCACCTCCAGATTTTGTGGATTCATTACCCTGTGTTGGTGATTTTGTGATTTCTGTTCATTCCAATTATTATTATCTGATTTCCGCACTGCCTGCTTTTCCTTTCCCTCCTGCTTCATGCATCAACTCATTGTCTCCCTTATTCTTTCCACATTCTTTTAGGATGAGGGGCTCCAAGATTCAAGTAAAATCTCTGCATTTGATTTTGATGGATGTCTTGCCAACACATCCGTGAAAAGGTACAAAATTTTTTGTCTTTCCACATCCTTAAAATTTTCTTTTTGTGCATAGTATTTTTTAGCACTCCAGTGCTAAGTGGAACTTATAATTCCTCCTTTTTTCCAATTATTTTGTCAGAATTGGTGCAGATGCTTGGTCTCTCATATATCCTTCTATACCAGAGAAGCTGCAAAGATTGTACAATTATGGTTACAAGCTGGTAATTCTTTTCCGATTGTCTTGTATGGTTACCGTTTTTCTTTAAGTATGTCTTTCAAGGACTGATTCATGATCCAGTTGCTACAATGTTATGTCTGTCCTTGACCACAAAGATCCTTCATTAACTTAATGTTCAGGTCATCTTTACGAACGAGTCAAACATTGAGCGATGGAAGAACAAGAGACAAGTAGCTGTGTACTCAAAACTTGGACGCCTGGACAAATTTATCAAGTGTGTTAAAGCTCCAATTCAGGTGGCCCATGTCTTATTGCCCATGTTGCATCATAAATTTAATTCTTTCTGCTGTGTAACCAGAGCAACGACCTGCTAATATCCTACTTTCACATAGCTCTCATAACATTTAGAATTTGGATGCGAAAGGAAAATCTATTGCTAAACAGATGATGCCCTGATTTATATGTGAAGATGTTTCAAACAATGAATTTCTGTGGACTTGGGCGGTTAGTAAGAAGAAAAATAGATGCAATTCTCATTTTTGCTCTTTTCTTTTCTCCTTTCTCCTCTCTTTCCTTTTTTTTTTTTTTTCCTTTTTCCCTTTTCAGTTTCGGCTGCCAATAGAGGACTTTTTTATAGTGTAGCATGACAGTCGAACACACACAGATGTGAAATACTGATGACTTCTTGAGGGGACTAGATAATTAAGCGTGTAGCTATGCCATCTGATTTAAACCCCTAGTTCTTTTCCAGGTATTCGTAGCATGTGGATTTGACAAAGGTGGCCAAGAAGATCCTTTCAGGAAAGCCAAAACCTGGAATGTGGCATATCATGGAGAAACATTTCAGCTCTGGCATCAAGATAGACATTGATAAGTTTGTTTCTATTTCCTGTTTATTCTGTAGTTCATTTTAGCTTTGTAATTGCTTTCATGTGGCGCCAATCTCTATTTCGGAAGAGAAAAAACTTGAATTCCATCAAATTACACCCGTGCCTCTTTCTGTTTTCGTCTGCATAATCTCTATATGCGTACGATTGAATTTCTTGTCATTTGTTTCATCCAGATCCTTTCACGTGGGTGATGCAGCTGGAAGAGCAAACGATCACAGTGATGCTGACATCAAATTTGCAGAGGTTTTGATCCTAGCTTTTCATCTTTGTTGTTGAGGCTACGCATTTTGTGCTTTTGTGTAATTTTGCTGCATTGAACTTCTCTTGTTCACATGAATATTGCACCAGAAATTTTCTCATGAACTTCATTAATAATTTCCAAGAAACCAATTTTCTTTGTTGATACGAGTGGATTATTCCAATTATCTTCTTTGGATTCTTGGAAGTTGACTATGAGTGAGGAGACTGTCCAAGATTTGTACAAAAATAACGAATTTCGGGCTTGTAGTGTAGTTCTTGCTACAGTATAAAAAACCCTTTACCCACGAGCCTAACATGAGGAAAACATCACACTTTTTGTAAATAAAATGGGATGAGGAAATGTTATTGCTAGTTTCAGGATGAATGAAGGTGACCTTACGCTTCTTTCTGTATTTTTTCAGTCCTAGCAAATCTTGACATCTGACTATGACCTTGTCTGGATATTGCAGGCTATTGGTTTGAAATTCTATGCCCCAGAGGATTATTTTTGGGCATGAAGATAGTGGCTGGGATGTTTCTCATCTTCTGTCTGCTTGTTTCTGCTACCTCTTAGCTTTTTATTGTGATGTTGAGTAGGAGATCACCATGAGCGGCTGAGCTCGAGGGGTGATGGGCACATCTCGAGGAATCATTGCTTCGAGGTAACTCAACGAAAGCAATTTTGGTGGCTTTGATTATAGATTTTTGGGCGAATTTGAGATGAGCAACAAGTGGAGCTCCTTCTGTACTTAGATTGTACAAGAATTCTTCGGCCGTTGTAATCTACATATCAGTCAGAACTGAGATTCCTGATACGTAAATGGTGTATTTTCTAGAGTTTCTTTCTGCCTCTTTCTTCCTATGTTTCATGTTTGGGATAGGAGGTTGAGTTCATGTTTCTTCACAATTTCTGCAATTTCTCGCCGCCGCCAAACGAGTTCTTCATGATACAAACCGCGCTGGAAGGATGGATCCTTCTGTTTGTTTTCTGTCTAATGCAGCTTGAACAGACCTCTACGACTTCATCTCTAACACCTTGATATATTGAACTACGACTTCATCTCCAAACACCTTGATATAATGAACTGACATAAATCTTTTACATCATATAGTCTGTAGCAGCTTCAAAATCAATACTGAAAAACCACAGCTCAGCTTATCAAAAAAGAAAACGTCTTGCTCTTATCAAAAAAAAAAAAAAAAAAAAAAAAAGAAGAAAGAAAGAATAAAGAAAAAAAAAAGACGAGTACCTTTCAGAAATAAAACTTGTCGGTTAATGTACAATGTAAAACATTCTGGACCAACTTCTCTTAGGACTAAAGAGTTTAACTACATTTGGTACAAGAGCTGTCGCCGTTTGATTTACATATGGTACAACAGCTGTTCGCTGTTCTCGGGAAAAAAATGAACTAGTGATTAACAAAACACTGCTTCGCACCATCCTTGAGTCCTGGACTACACATCATGGACCATCTGCATTTGCCCCTTGGCCGCAGTCTCTTCTCCCTCGGCGATTTCCCAACAAAGCATCCTTCATCATTGCCACGAAGAAGATCAGATGGATTTGCGACACTATCGTATTTCAACATCCAGGAAGCAAGCATGTTACAGAGGGTCCTTGATCATAGAGGAAATGAATGCACTCATTCGCTTTCTCCAATTTCACCATCCAAAATTGCATGTCTTAATAGAACAATCTCCTTCACAAGGTTCCTGTAGGTAAACGGTCTAACAGCTGCTTTCAGGAACAATCCTGGCGGGATCTTGCTCTTCTTAATTCTCTTCCTCCAAGGACCATATCCGGCGCGTTTCCACTCCTCCGGACTCACTTTCGCTTTTTTGCCTCTCATTTCAGTTTCATCCCCATCTTCGGAAGCTCTGGCACCTTGTGCCTGTTCCATTGACCTCATCTGTTTCTCGTAGATTTCAGTCGAGCGCTCAACACTCCTCCTAGCCAGATTCTCCATGGCTTCGTTGCTACTCATCGCTTTCTTCAACTCTTTGTCCCAGTTCTTGGGATCTTCCTCAGAATCCGATTCATCATCGTGTTGCCCGATTCCCAGTTCCTCATCTCCAATCTCACTTCCATCCAACACAACATCTTCATCATCCTCATCCTCATCATCACCATCATCTTCCACCCAATCAGTGACTTCCTCCTCCCCTGAACGAGCATGAATACCAACATCATCATCATCATCCGGAGCATCGCAGCCCAACTCCATTTCCTCCAACTTGGCCTTCCACTCCTTGGTGTAAGGATGCAGCAAATTCAAAGGGTGATTCTTAATCAAGAATCCCAAGCACTTAACCTTCTTCTCCTCGCTCAACTTCTCATACCTGTTAACCACATCATCCACGAACGCTTTTGGACTAATCTTCGCCATCTTACACAACCCGCCAAAGTAAGTACACATCTCGACCCTCCCCTGATCATCTTCCAACTCAAACAAGTGATCCCTCTCCGAATCAGGATCAAGCAACGGAATCATTGCCTGAAAGAAATTATCCTGAGGCTCGAACCTACACTGATACACCGGCCGCTTAACATAGATGATATCTGGCCTAAACCAAGCTGCGCACTGCGTGATCAGCTGCCTAGTCTTGTTACCCAACCTCCCCATCAGATCCCATTTATCCAACCTCTGGTTCCTCGATTCCACTACCACCTCGCTCACCAACGTCCACTGCTCCCAAGGCGGTTCATTCACCCGCCATTTCGGATGTCTCACAAACACCCAGAAGTACCTCAATCCCAACTTCTTGTCCAGCATTTCCTTCCTTTTCCCATACTCGACAGCCATCTCATGTTGCTCGATCTTCTCCCACTCCTCATGATCCTTTACCTGTTAAAAAGATGATATCTCTCTCATCAGTTGCATTGACAAATTATGAAATGGGTTGGGGAATATGAGACTAAGATTATGTGTTGCTAACGATGAATGGATGGTGGAGATTAAATGATTAGGAAATTTTAAGTTTTGAAAAAATCTCGGATGGACATCTCCAAACAGGGCCCAATAAACTCCAAACCAACTCTTAAAGATAATACTCGCTACAATGAAAACCTGACCTCTCCAAACATAGTCACACACTCATCCGACATCATCCCTCTAACCGGCTCCCCAACCACGATCCCCCTCCAACTATACGGCCCAAACTCCCCGTACTTATACCAATCCCAAGGATGCTTCAACCTCTCATCATCCTTCTCCATGAAGCGCACCATCCTGTCGTAGCCTAACCCCATCATCTGCAGCTCGGACTCGGTGAAGTTGTCGGCGTGGATCTTGTGCGGGTTCTTGAGCCTGTAGAAGAAGCCCTCGTAGAGTTTTCGGAGGCGTTTGATGGTTTTGCGTCTTGTTTCTCGGCGGAGGTCGTCGAGGCCGGGGATTTGCGGTGGGGAGCGGCGGCGGCCCGCGGCGGAGGGGGGAGTGAGGAGGAGGGGTTTTGTGGTGGGTGGAGTGAATGAGAGGTGGAGTGACAACATTGGTGGTGGCTGAGCGGGGGAGGCTGCGGAGAGGATGAGGCAATTTAATTGAGGTTTGCTGATAAAAATAGGCAGTCCCAAAAACAAATACCTTAGCGACGAGTCCGTAGCCGTTTTTAATTTTAAAAAAAAAATCTATTATAATATATATATAATTTTCATATAATAAACTATGTTAATGACAAACCACACGATAAAATATCGATGTTTTTTTGAAAATTTTAAAAGATAATAATGTAATTGAGTTTATTTAAAATAAAAAACAATAATTTAATTAATTTCCTCGTCTTGGATTACAATTTGAACGATGCAGATTGAATATAAAAAAACAAATTTAATAAAATTTTTAGATCCAAATTTCACAATATTATTCCGGAAAAAAACAATCCCTGCACTAATAGAAAACAACAAATCTTTCTACCAAAAAAATCTTAAAAATTTTAAGACAATACTAACAGTTATTAATATAAGAATTTTTAATAATTAGTCCACTCCCTCTATTTCATAATAATTATAACATATATTTATTTTATATTATTGTATAGATCTTGATTTGAAGTTATATGTAAAAAAATATAAGCTGATTAATAAAAAAGATAAAATTGTCTAATTTAGTAAAAAATATGAACTTGAACAAATAAATTGGTATTATTGATAAGGTTTCATAATAAGAAATTAAATTCAACAGAAAGGTTATAGAGTCTACTTTATTTTGAATTTTATCAAATAATTTTTGGAAATATATACAAGGAATTATAGATTTAAATACATCGAAAGATCATGTTAGACAGAATCAGAAATACTCGTTATAAAGACCGGGACACCCGTTACAGAGACTGAGACGCCCGTTGCAGAGGTGAGGACGCTCGTCCTTAAAGTCCGGATATTTAATATGATGCAAACACCCTCGTGACAAAATGATACATCTAATATAATGTAATACCGTGGAAAACAAAAATGATAAAGAATGATAAATAACCTTTGTGATAAATATATTATACATGTGAAATGATAAAAGAAATGTGCTTGTAGGAAACGCAACAACAAACATAATAGCATATTAAAGATAACCGAATAAGTCTGTTGTCATCAATAAGTCGCATAGTGGATTCATAGGGATCAAGTTCTTTAGCTCTACGAGCATTCAAAGGTGACTTGACTGAACCAGACGTTAAATCTAACTATTGAGAACAAGTTTGGTTCTCAACGTATACGCAACGATAAGAAATCGCGGGTCAGAACATCGACCAATTGGGTGTAAGGCTACCCTCTGTAAGGGACCTGCGGTATGTAAGTAAGGGTTTAACAAATCGAAATACACGCAAGAGACATAATGATTTTGAGCCGCGAACGCAAATTACGCATAGTATTTATGCAAAACAGAAATATTTTCACAAAAGACAACGGTTTTAAAATGATTTTGATGGATGATATGTGGTTGAGAATTTTGGCCCGGATCAATGTCAATATCTAAAACAATCTCTCTTCTTCTTTTATCCTTATTGAGTTATTTCATTTATGTCAGGACACAGACTGACAATGGTTAAGTAAGTAAAGAACTATAAAAAAGGACAAAAACGTATAAGTTATTATTACGTGTATAGTTTGATATGGCATCCATATTTTCCTGTGTCAACTAGAAAATGTTTTATAGATACTCATCGATCGTCATACTCGGAGGAGTACTTTATAAATTGAATACATATATATACTTTTGGTTATTGAGCTTTTACCTCACGCATTATATAATTTATTTATAGATCCATCACGGGACGATACTGAAGCGTTAGAGTGAGATTCTATGGATGTAATTAATTACCTCACTTTTCAATATATAATAAATGTTAAATTAAATAATTTAGTTGGGTACCACTTATAAATATTTGGACAATATATTTATTAGATAAAATATTATAATTTAAATTTATATAAGACCATATGAATTTATAATGATAATGATTTGATAAATTTCATTAATTTTTATTACTACAAACTCACGTGGTTTACTTGATTTCTTTTTATGAGTTGAGTGTATAACAACATTAACGTCACATCCAGGTAATTTCATTTGACATGCTTACTGTATCATGGTAATATATACAAAAAGAATCGGATCCCTTCTAATCTCGCCCCATCAAAAACTAATCACATCGCCATCAACCCAATTCAATCACCCTTCTCTTCAATTCCACCCAGACCACCACCACCTCCTCCACCATCACCACCACCACCACATGCTCACTCCACCACCGCCATGTCTCGATCACGATCACACACCACCCCAGTCTTCAACATTTCAACCCACGACCTCACCGATCTCGGCGCGGGCAAACAAGGATGGCTCGATAACCCCAACCTCATCTGCGCTCTCGATTCCCAATCCCATTCCCTCGCAATCGCCAACAAGTTCCTCATCTTGATATTAGATTGGTCTGATGAGGATCACCGCAACTCGATTCAAGTCGAGATTCGGCCGGAGTTGTCGCCGATTGAAGGGGAGTTTGTGAGTGCCGTGGAGTGGATTGGGTTTGGGGATGAGATTATGGTTCTTGGAGTCGGGACTTCGAGTGGGTATTGGATGGTGTATTCGTTGGAGGGGGATTTGATTCATAGACAGGTGAGTTTTGGGGATTTGATTTTGGATGGTGTTTAGGGTTGTGGAATTTTGCGGTGGGGTGTTGGATGTTCGGTGTTTGTGATGATGAGTTGTTGTTTTTTTGGGTCTGACATGGTGACATTGATTGGTTTTGGGATGTGTGTTGATGAGGAATTTGAGGTGGGAAATTAAAGCATAGATCTTGAAAATCAAAGTCATTGGTTAAATCATTGTTTAAGAGATCATTTTTTCCTTGCCCATAGGTATCGGGGACATCTTTATCAGGATGTATTAGATGAGGTAATGTCCATCTGGATTTTATAAACACGAGCATCCCTGAATGCGCAAATTATGCGAATCGGACAAACGTTCCTGGTGATGTGGATTTTATTGTTTGTATGCCTTGAGATTTGTATGTTTGATTCTAGCCAGTGCCACGCTTTGGAATCAACTGATTGATTGTGGGGTTGAGCCTCTCGATTAAGGCCTCCTTGATTGGAGTATCGAATAAATATGTGGAGCTTCTCCTTTAGAAATCAAACACACTCCTTGTGAATATGGTATTAGGGGACTTATCACCAATGTGAGGGGTATGAAAGGTTCGACATTGAGAGGTAGTGTTCTCAATCGAAAAGGTATGAGAGAGTGCATCCCTGAAATTCTGTGGATGCGAACGAAAATGTATACTATTTGGTTGCTCTGTTCATTCGAGGGGAGGGATTAAAGGGGAAAAAAAAAAGTAGTGGGAACAAAAGAAGAAGAAGAAGAAGAAGATGGATTCAGCACAATCATCAATAGCTTTTCGACCCAAGGATCTGTAGATCTTGTTTGGCATTTAATGTCTTCTTCAATCAAATCAAGACATATAGTTGTGTTTAGCCACTGGTGCTTTTACCTAGTGTATTAACTGATGCGCCTTTGAGTTTTTCTAGTGTCTTTGGGTACTATCTTCTTGATTTTTCTTCTAAGGTGTCATGCAATATTCTAAGTACTTGTTTTCAAGGAAAGGGATGCTTTTTAATTTTTTTTTTTTAAAAAAACATTGTGTAACCGCTTCTTGTTATCTTGCTCTATGTTTTTTCCCACTTAACTGATTCCTGGTAGTTTTGACATAGATGGTATATCATGGCCGTATTCTCAAGCTGAGGGTCCGAGGGATGAGAAGAGATCTTGTTCAAGCTGTATCTAGCGAGGAACTTACTGTTATTATGCCAGGTGTGATCGCACGCTTCGATGGATCTGATATACAGGTGTGTCATGTCTTTGTAACATTAATGAAGTTTCTTATTTCCCAATTTTATTGTAATGCTCATGGATGATGTTTCATTCAGAGGTTGGTGCATGAGTCTCAGTTAATGCTAGTATATCTGTTATCTGAAAAGGAGTTGTATATGACCATGATAATTGGAAATTGACATGGAAGCTTCCCATAAGGATAAAAACAGTAGAAGTCGCCTAGTCGGGTTGTCCTGAGTCCCTTTACCTTCTGTCGGTGCTGAGAATTATTTCATTTATCCGTCTCCTTTTAGTTTTCAGGTTTAGTAAGACTTGGGATATAATCCGTTCTTGTCCTAACAGGTTTTCCATGCTTGGGGTGTAGAGTATGCTGGGGCGATGGTTTCAAGAAATGCAAACCGATGAATATTTGGGTCAGAAACAGACAAGAAGAGGTTCAGATGATTTTGGAAATTCCTACCAGAGACTTCCTTACCAGTTATGGAATGTTAGCAAGTACGGAAGTAGTGTTGATGCAGCAATTACAGGCATCATGCCTCCTCCCCTCTTGGAATTCGAGGTTATTGCTGTTCTCTTTACGAACTAGTTATAAGAATGCCACTGTATATATTTAATCTCTTTGTCTTGACTCATGCTGTACCATTGTTGCCTGCTTGTATGATTTATAGTAGTCTCCATGATATAGCTTTCTGTTTCAAATCCAGTGAGTTGAAAAATACTGAACGGGGAGATCCTCTGTTGATGGCTAACAGTGCTTGTGAAAAAGCTTATGCAGCTTGCAAGCTATCATGCGGGTCAGAGGTTTCATGTTGAATACAAGTAAAAAGTTATTCCTTGTCGAGCAGACAAAGCAATTGTCTGTTTTGCGTGGAGGGTGGTGATGTTGACATGAATATCATCTGACACATTGATGATTGCTTCCTTGTTGACCCACTTCTCTTTGCCTTTATTCACGCCATCTACTGTCTATGGAATGCATTCTCGTCCTCATGAATTGCATGATATGTCATCAAATACTTTCATTCAAAAATGGTCCTGTTATTATGTAGGGAAGGTTTTTTTCCCTCGTGTTTGTGGCTGTTTAAAATGTCTGAAACTCCTTTAAAAAAAAATCCGAAACTATTCTAGTATTTGAATTCAGCTTCTTTTATTGTTGAGCAGTCGAGTCAACGCTACTACTGTGCTGTCACTGTTGGCAAGGATGCAGTGATTTCTGCATTCAGGTTAGTCTTCATTCATTTTTATATCACAATGTTGATTTTATGTTATGTTTCACATCCTTATGTAGTATGTACAAGCTTATTGAGATATTCTGATGTTGTATATTTTTGCGCAGGTTATCTGAAGACAGAAACAGGTCTCTCGTGGGAGCAATCCTATCAAGAGTTGTGCCTGCCACATTTTCTACAATAGCTTCAGTCTCTAGGCTGATATGGCGCAGTGATCAAACAACTACGAAAAAGTTAGAGCCCAAACCTCAACCATTTGCTCGAGGTGAACCATTTGCACAGTTTTATAATAATCCATGACATTTCAAAAAGTTGATCTACCCTACAAGTTTGAATTATGTTCGCTGATCTAGCTTGGCCATAAATGGTGCAGCAACTCCTCTGACATGCTTAAAGGATTCTGCAAGAAAAGGGGAGAAACTTACACTCGCACCCAGCGGTACATTGGCTGCCATTACAGATTCACTTGGTCGAATATTGCTATTGGACACGCAGGCACTTATAGTTGTGCGGTTGTGGAAGGTATATTTTGTCTCTACTTGTTGTGCATACTAATTAGTGAATTCGTGACTCTCATAGACTGCACCATTGATCACGGTAATTGTACTTTCCATTTCAGGGTTATCGTGATGCAAATTGCCTTTTTATGGAGATGCTAGTCAAGAAAGAATCCAAGCCATCAACATCCCCCTATCGTGAAAATGGAAAGGGTGATTACTGCTTGTGCCTGGTTATCCATGCTCCTAGGAAAGGGATTGTGGAGGTATGCCTCGTGCTTTGTTGATCTCAACTTTTCTTGTCATTTGTCTGAAATTTGTATGTACTGCCATATGATGAACTACATACATGTGTCTTTCTGGTGACTTACAACTCTTGTTTTCACGAGTAAACTTCGATGTGAGAAGGCATCCATGAGTCTGGCTGGTAATGAATTGATGTATGTGCAGGTGTGGCAGATGAGGACCGGTCCACGGCTCCTAGCCATCAAGTGTGCTAAAGGAAGCAGGATCCTACAGCCAGCTTATAGGATGGGTTCGTCATCAACTGCATCTTCTTCAGCTCATGTACCGGTAGAAGTCTTCTTGTTGGATGGAGACTCCGGTCAGCTGTCTGTTATAAACAGATCGCTTCAATAAGCTTATGAACCTCTCTTCTGTACAGATTAATGGTCTATGAAGGAGGCTTCCCATGCATGATGCAGTAGTTTTGAGCTCATGATATTCGTTTTGATTGTTTGCGCTCAAAAGAGCGTGGAAATTGTTTGACTACTGGATGATGTTGTGGTTGCATAGAACAGTCTTGGTTGGTTAGTCGTATGAATTGGCCAATATGATGAGCGAAGTATATGTTCGATAAAAGAAGAGGCAACGTCTTTTGCTGTCCATACTGTTATCCTTTTGCTGATTGTGAACATTTTAATTAACAGGCCATGCTCAGATAAGACGATTGATGCATTACTATAAATGACTATTTGTTGTTTCGTGCATTGACTGTTCATTAGTTGCGAACAATGTGTATATCCTTTCATTAGTTAAGCATGATCGGTTTTGTACTAATGCATGGTGTATTGTGTCGCATTTTTGTGCATCGACTGTTCAATGGGTATCGCGATAAGTACCTATATGAATCACACAGTATACTCATTCTTCTTATCTTCTCTAGTCGAGCTTATCGGGAAGGATCAATGCTAACCTCCGCTTCTAACCTAGGAGGCTGATTTATGGAGGTTGCTATCGTAGACGCAGCAGACGCTGCACTGCCAACTAACGTGAGCATGCTTATTGTGTTCTTGTATTGCGCTGTGTTTTATCCAGTGAGTTGCACATGGAGTCATCGTGCATCTAGCTTGGTGCTGGTTGTGCATCAATTTTGGGGTCTGTTGTTGGTTATTGACACTGGAAAAGATCACTATTCTCCTCTGGCAGACTCGGATTTGTTCCTGTGATTGCATGAAGGGGAAACTTCAACTGTTGTTTGCGTTCGAGTCTTCACGAGGCTCCTTTTGTCATAACTAGGCATGCCTGTTTGTTGCCTTGAATTTTCTTTTCTTGTTTGTCTGCTTTGAATTTTGATTTTGTGACTGGTTTTGTTAGACCTGTGAGGCGTGATAGGATCCACCTCATGATCAATTATCAAATTTTTTTTATAAAACAGAAAAACTTTCCTAGTGACTGTCTGATCATTTGAAATTCTAATGATGTTGCAAGTCTTGGTCATAACGCTGCACAAATTTCTTAGGTTACTTTTGATTTGCAATAATGATTTTAGGATATACAGAAATATACTGTTTGAAGAATGAAGATGGTAATAAATAGGGTAACATACACATAATTTGAGAAGATCCGTTACGACATGATTTAATTTTTGTATGACATACAGTTATAATACATTGCGTTTACTATCATTAACGTCTCACGATATTTTCTCAAAAAATAATATTTGATCGTCTCGCAACACCGGTCAAAATTTATATCGTCATATGTGCCGGTCAAAAAATTGGGATGAAGGGAGTATTGGTCAGTATAGTTGAAATGATGTTTATGATTTTTTTAAAAAATGATTTTTTATAAAATAGCACCCTTTTTTTAACTATTTACAAAAAAAAGGGTTAAAATCTTGGTATTTATATTTTCCAACTCAAGTCACTTGACATACCTCATTTACACTACTATCGATATCTCTTTGTCCAAATTTGAGGACCGTTTGAAGAAATCGCACCTACTTTTATTTTCTAATTAAAATTGCCTCATCCACCATTCATCGATATCTCTTATTCTTCGATAAGATCTTGTCTTGAATTCTCACATCACCATTCTCCTCGTGAATATAGAATCTAAAGTCCATTCCTATTATCTCATAATATGAGTCGCTCATCTCCTAATCGGCTTTCATATACTTCTTCAAGCTATTGCATATACTAATTACATATTTTAATTGCCCCAAAATCTAAAATCTTTTTTTGTTTGTTGCTTAGCTCATATTTAAATTTAGTTTAAAGATAATAAGATTAAAGGATACTTCGATCATTTCAAATGATATTTTTTAAATAAATTTACAATAAGAAGAAATAAACTATGCACATAATAAAGTGAGAATTATCAATTAGTCTCAATTTTATAACTTAAATATTTATCATTTGATCACATCATTTTTTTCCTTTTTCTTTTTTTTTGAAATTGTCGAATGGGACCTTAGGTTTTATCGCTCATCTCGCTATTACATAAGGTTATGAATCAAAGCCGGTAATACAGGAGAAATAATAATTCACAGTTGATTATTCTCCGAGAAGTATTTAGCCACCATATGAGCGGTTTTATTGGCCTCGCGGGGGTAATCCATGATCAGACAAAATCTGTAAATGATCCGACTAGTGATGGGCAGTGTTCTAGCACACCCCTTACTACAGAAAGGTCAGGTTCGTGTTTCTCATTAACTTCATTATGTATTGACAATCAATCTCAACTACGATACATAATACATGTCACTCTAAGTGTCGAGCCAGAAACAATCTTTCCCACATTGTTAATGCCTCCCCAGTAATAGGTAGTATGCTGCCCGTGTGTCTTTTGTCGGAAATTAACACTTTGTCTATATTATCTCTAGCAATTGCACCCACACAAGCTCTTTCACTTGCAAGGCAAAGATACATTTGCAAGGCACGACACTAGACGATGGATGATAGATGATTCATCGTCACTTCCGCACCCCAAGCAACCTCCATTGATGAACACAACCCCTCCTTTCGATTCGTCCAGTACAGGCAACGCTTTCACCTATGCTCTCCACGTGAAGATCTGGATGCGAGACGGAGCAGGAAGGGCCCATATGCGCTTCCATAATGCATGGTTGATTTGATTACATCCAGTTCCCTCTTGCTCTTCAAATCTAACTGTGAAAGCCATGTGATATGCGGATTTGACTGTGAAGCGGCCTGAGTTATGCATAGTTCAGGTGAGCCTATCACTTCTCCTGCGGGTGCTGATCGGCAAAGAGATGATTTGGTTTGCAATGTCTGTTGGGAAGATCTGATTTACACTCTATGAAATAGATTACCCTTGTATTAGGGGAAAGGGTCGATGTAATGGGTGGATTACGGTATCCAATATAACAACGGTCATATTCCAACGATCATGTTACTAATATATTCTAACACATAGGCTATGAAAACTCGAATATCTCTCCCAGAGCCAACCCTCCAACAGAGTCCTCTTTCTGAAAGTGAGCGGACAGAGTATGGACTTCTCCAGACATATAACGGGTTGTGCTCAATTTCTGCTTCTAGGACCGAGCAACTGGGGAAATATCTTGCCTTCATTATCCTTGCAGCTAAGGAGTTAGGCGATTCAATGATGCGCCAGATCTGTTTTGCGAGAAGAGCATCATTGAAGCAGCCTAACTCACGAAAATCCCAACCCTCCCCGTTCCTTCGACGAGCATAATCGTTCCCAGCGTATCCTACGCTTGTCATCCTTGGAACCCCACAGGTATGTGTTACATTCTCTATGGATTTCAGTCACTGTCGTCTCGAGTAGCCTAAAACAGTTGACTAAATAGGTGGGTATGGTCATCAGATTTCTCGGTTCACATTCTCCATCAGATTTCATTCAGCCATGAAGTTGCTGCTGCTTGTAGTCTTGACGCTGAAGCCTGAAAATTTGGAAAATTTCAGAAAAAACTGAGCCAACCCTCTTATGATTTTTTGTTTTCCTCGATGCTGTTCTTTTTTGTCGTCAAAATACTTGTAAGGAAATTTTTTTTTCTTTTTTTTTTTGAGATGGGACTTGTAAGGAACTTGGTACTCATAAATCGTATCCACTTAATTGCAATGTTGGTCTCATTTAGATATCTCATAAAAATTATAATATTTTTTTAATTTGATAAGAAATAACATCAAATCAATTAAAATACATCTATTAATTTCTCTTACAATTATTATAGTAAATCATATTTATAATATTACTTAATTTAAATTTAATATATACATAAATTCTTGATTTGTATCAAAATATTATAATTTTCGTGGGACGGAGGGAGTAATTTACTATCAAATGTATGTCATATATTATTCTCTACGTTTCATATTAAATGTAATATTTTCAATCATTATATTCTTTAATACGTAATTTAAGGAGCTTAATTTGTCGTTTAATGATGCAAAAAAGTATGATATTAACATCAGGTTAAAATACATAACTTAAATTATCATTAGTAATTCACGATAATTTTTTAAAAAATAATATTTGATCGTCTCGTGATATAAGTAAAATTTCATTTCGATAGGTATATTTTTTAAACTGTTGTAAATAATTCAAAAAAAAAATAGTTCCACAGATTGAAAATAATGCACCTTTTTTTGTTGTGTTTTTACTAACAATTAGATCACCTATTCACGTGTCCTTTTGTACGGTTACAGTAGATTATTCTGTTCTCTCCAATCGGTATAGGTAACTAAGTTTAATGGGATTGTCATTTGGATTGACAAAACCATAATATAACAATTTTTCATCAATTTATATTTAGTAAGGAATATAGCAAAAGCATTTTATAGCTACTCACGAATTTTGGGGCACAAATCTCAAAGCATGGCATAAGAACTTAAAACATATGTCGCTTTTTCGTCTCCATTGATTTACAAGAAAAACAAATTATAACATGTTTTTATTTGAGTAATATTTTTAAATTTTACCAATATGATATTTATGATGAACAAAATAAGAACTTTGGCTATAACAATATACATGTTTAATTTGAGTTAATTTTATGGTGTGCATGCTTCGATAAACTCAACGTGTGATCAAAATAAAAAGGAAAAAATACCTAAAATTTTAAAAAAAAATTGAAAAAAAATCTAAAAAGATACACAAAATCTTAATTCAAAAAACATACAAAATCCAAAACTATGATCATACACATCGTCAGTAACCAGTGAATCAGTGAATCGTCCCACCCGTCGACGACCTCATCATCTCCATCTCCAGCGACGATAACAGACCAGATCCGACTCCCAGGTGGTCCGACGCTAGTGTTGACAGTCGGAATTGTGGGTGGGACGGCAACATTTCATGCATGGTGGTGCGAGGTAGATCGCGTGGGAGGTGTATAATGGCACAATCCAGGGAAAATCAAGGTCAGGCAACACGCCTTCATTAGGAACAGTGCTGCGGTGTTCGCCGATGACAGGGGTTGGCAGCACGGCTCTGGCGAGTGGTTAATGGCGATGGTGAGAGCTTGATGATGAGTATAACAGGTCATGCTGTTGGTATTTCGAAACGGCGGATTCTTCGAAATTCAAACTTGTTCTATATGAGTTTTCATCGACTAAGTGCTCTCATATTGCTACTCGAAATTCATTCCGTTAATCATGTCCAATATATTTTAAAACAAAGTGTCTATGTTTTCAAAAATAGAACGTCACAAATAGAGCGTCTGTGTTTTAACAAACAGAACGTCTGTGTTTTTTTTTCAGAAACAGTTTTGAAACAGCGCATTTGAGTTTTCAAAAATAGAGAGCCCGTATTTTTTTCAGTAATAAAACGCCTGTGTTATTTTGAAATAGAGCATCTGTATCTTCAGAAAAATAGAGCCCCCATGTTTTTTCAGAAACAGATCACCTATGTTATTTTGAAATAGAGCACATGTGTTTTCAAAAATAGAAGTATTTTAAAAAAAAAAAACAGAGAATCCGTGTTATTCTGAAACAGAATAACAGATTTATACGAAACACAATGACAATTAAAACTACAAAATATCAAAGAAAAATTGATAAAAACATACAAATAATAATAAATATGAGCCTTTCGATGCTCAATAACATGAAAATGTTCGATGTGCCATTTTTTCAAACAACTTATGTCCATATATTCTCATGTTAGTTACAATTCTTCTCATTATCATCAATTTTTCACACAAACATCAATGAGGTCTAGATATAATACATCAATACCATCACAAACATTGGCATAATCTATATTTCATGACTCAAGAATAGACTGTCACATATCCTTGATGGAGGTGGTTTTTTTAATGTGTATGTTTTTATGAATATTTTTGAATTTTTATATATTATGTAGTGTCTTTTTTTCGTGGTTTTAGGTTTATTTTTAGGGTTTATTTTTTAAATTAAGATTATCACACATAACTGCACCCCTCCCAACAGTCGAGAATCCGAGTCCTTCCAAATTGTTATTGACCGTTTATACTAGTGTGCAATTCAACAAGGTTCACTTTAAAGACTATCGATATAAAAATAAGAACTCTTTCATCACATGGTAGATAAACCGTTAACACAAGATATACTATGCTGGTTGATCATTCAATATGGTCTACACTTTTTTGTTGTTGTCAAAATAATCAAAATATTGTATTTAATTTGGAGCAAATGAAGTAAACGTCAAAGATCTAGATATTCATAGGAAATCGAGGTTTCAAACCGTAACATTTGTGGCAATTTAGGATTAATCATTTTAATATGAATAATTATTATTTGCTCCGTTCCCACGGAAAGTGCAACATAAACGTATTTTGCACTATTTTATATACATGAATATAAGCCTCATTTTCATATCAAAACACGTCTTATCGTCCCGTAATATGTATTAGGTTTAAGTACGTAATTTATATAATTATTAATGTTTCATAATAAATAAATAAACTATATTTGATTATCGTTGTACGCGTGCCAAACTTTTCATTGACACACGTACAAAGTCAAAACATTGTATTTTTTATGGAATGAAGGGAATTTGATTTGATATATTTTCGAAAACCAAATCACATGTACTCCCTCCGTCCCAAATTATAAGCAATCTTTTGAATATCACACTTGTCTAGAAGAAATTTAACTTACGTCGTGCGACGATTAAACATCATTTTATGAAAAATTATCGTGAAACATTAATAATAATTTAAGTTATGTATTTTAAACTAACGTCAGTGACATAATTTTCTAACGTCATTAAAATTATAAAAAAATTCTTAAAAATATATATTAAATAATATAATAATTAATAATATAATTTATGATACGGGACATGAGAGAGTAATATATAACACGGAATAAAAAATATTCAGTACAGAAATATTGGTGCGTTGAACATGTTCACCGTCGGTTTCCATCACCCATCACATTGATGAGAGTGGTGGACTGTCACAAACATCCCACTCGACCCCACCACCAAACTGGCTCCATTCCCTGAACCGGCCTCACCCGGTTCACCACCCCTCATTTCTCCTCCATCACCCACTCGACCGGGCCACAAAGAGAGAAAATCTCTCTCTCACACACACACACAGAGTCTCAAAACCTAGAGAGAGAAACTCGACTCCTCGATCGATCTAGAGAGAAAAGGCTTCGATCTCTAGGCCATGGCTGCTTCCACCAAGGATCGCGACTCCTTCGTCTACATTGCCAAGCTTGCTGAGCAAGCTGAGAGATACGATGGTATGTGTTCTCCGTTCTCGATCTGGTTTTCGTTTCGATTTGTCGTGCTGGATTGGTCAACGATGTGGTCGTGGATGTGAGATTAGGGTTTCGGATTGTGGATCTGTGTTGTGTGTTGTGGAGATCGGGTGAGTGTGTAGCGGTTTCTGATCTCGCTAGATCTGAGATCGAATTTGGCGCATCTAGGGTTTGTCTGAGTTTGATTCGAGATTTGCAGATTAAATTGTGTTGTCTTGTGTTCAAATTAGATGTTCCGATTCAGTGAGATCTCGATTGGATATATGGTTGTGTTAGGCAGTGAGTTCGCTAGGTTTGGGATTGAATTGGAATTGATGTGGGATTTGCAATTCATGTACTATCTGCATTCTGCGTTTCGGTGTAGATTGGACCTTCTTGTTCTCTGTAGGTTGTGGACATTTGTTTCGTTTGGACCACGATTGTCTGACTGATCGCTTGATCAGTGGTTTTTGTGTTTTTGTTTTTATGAAATAGTTGTTTGGTGCTATGCTATGCTATGCTGATTTGTTTGGCTGTCTTTTAAGTTTTATCTGTAATATGCTGATTGTGGATTGGAAATGTATCATGCAGAAATGGTGGAAGTGATGAAGAAGGTGGCACACCTCGATGTGGAGCTGACTGTTGAGGAGAGGAACTTGCTCTCGGTTGGCTACAAAAATGTTGTGGGCTCCCGTCGGGCAGCTTGGAGGATTTTATCTTCCATTGAGCAGAAAGAGGAGTCTAAGGGAAATGAATTGCACGTGAAGCAGATTAGAGAGTACAGGCAGAAGGTGGAGACAGAGTTGACGACTATCTGTGGTGATATAATGACTCTCATTGACGAGCACCTTGTTCCCTCATGCTCTGGTGCTGAATCTACTGTGTTTTACTACAAAATGTGAGTGGTGTTAAAAACTAATCTTGTGTTCTTGCCATACCTCTTTCTCTTTTAACTCGTGTTTGTTTGACTCTTGGTGTTGATTCTGCTGGTTTGTTCAAGCTGGAGGTTGATCCCTTATAAGTTGATATGATACTGAACCTGTCTTATTTGCATCTTTCTTGAGAATTCTATGCAATACTTGGGCCATTTTGTTCATGGTAAGGATAGCATAAAATGGATGAGAAGGTCAGTTAGGCACACTGTAGGGCTTTTTCTAGCTATAACCTATTTGAGGATTTTGCTTTTTAGTTGTCACTAGAGAGATACGATTAAGCCATTTTTTAATCTGCTTCTGATGGATGAGGTTAAGTGGTTGTCAAAAGTTTTGATGCAAGTAACATTTCAAAGCAGTTTATCTTCCAGTTATAATTCAATCTAGCACGCATCTCTTGGAGATAACATGTCCATCTGTCATTTATGAACTCTTTATAGTTATGTTCTTATTTTGTGGGGAGGGGGGGGGGTTGATTGAAATTTTATTTAACTGAGCTAGACTCTGATCTTTACTTTCATCTTTTATATATAGCTGCACAATTCGGTAAAACCTGATGATGAAGTGAATTCTTTAATACGGGAGTTAGTCATTTGCCATTATGTCCTAACCATCGGTGAATGATGGAACTTCAAGTTAGTTATGATGGCAACAAATATATGCAGCTTCATTTACATTCCAGTTTATTTTCCATTCCTCCTTTTTGCATCTTTTTTGTTTAGCATCTTTTATAGTACTTGCTAACTGATTTTGTTGTTGTTGCAGTCGAGCAGTTGATATCTATTTCTTTTCAACATGAATTAGATTTCTTATCCCAAGGTTCTAGATCTCGGATCTCGGATATCAGATATCAGAACATATCGGATATCGGATGATATAGCGGGGATATGCATGAATATCAGATATAGTTTCAACTGGAATATAAATAAATGAAATATGTAGTGAAAGGTTTAAAAACCATAAAAAAATATGCAAAACCTAAACATACAAGATTGAAAACGTTAAAGCAATATCGTTTTACAAAATATAGATTAAAATCTACTCTAATCTTCATCTTTAATTCCGACTTCGATGATTTGTAATCATCCACATGTGGTATGTCAGGCTCCATATATAGCTATAATAGACTATGATCCAATCCGGATTTTGAGAAAACAATTCAAAATAATATTTCGTTAATCTATTTCAAGAAAAAAACTGTTTTAAAATATATTTTTACCCAAAAATTAGATTATGATTAAGAAACCATTTATAGCGGACGATACATCTCTATATCAGTCTATCGGAAGATATATCAGTAGGATGATATTGGCATGTTTTTTCATATCGGATTAATTATACAATATCGTATAGGTGGGGTACCCAAAACGATATATCGGCTCTTATCTAAAACAGTGCCTTTGAGTGATTTGTAATTTTTCATGAGCAATTTGTGTGAAATTTATTCATTAGCTGATTCTTGTGTTTTTCTTTTTTGCCCTATTTCGTCTGTCAATAGTATGGGCTAGATGTGCTATAAATAGCAGACCGGATCTTTGACTGCAGTGAACACTTTTTGGTATTCTAAAATTTCTGAAACAACTTTACTGCAGGAAGGGCGACTATTACCGGTATCTGGCTGAGTTCAAGTCTGGTAATGAAAAGAAGGAGGTTGCTGACCAGTCCCTTAAGGCGTATCAGGTAGTTAGTTTGGCTCATTTGGATTCGTTCTATAACTGAATTGGCAGCCTTGAGATGTAGTTGGCCTTTCTTTTGGCCCTGATTCCTCCTGAGTGTTAATTTTACCTAATGCTACATGTTTGATAGAAATTTTCTGGTGGTCATATCGAGTTCTACTTGGTTTGAGAACTTGCCAGGTAAGTTACGTATGTTAGAGGCAGGATACAGATGAAAGCTAGAGGAACAGAATGTACAATCTTTTCTGGGAAGTTAATCAAGCTACAGGTTGGAATAGAGGGTCAAACTTTTGTTTTCTTTCTCACTCTTTGGATCTGGTGCTGTTCCCGTCCTTGCTCCATGGTTCCAGTTTCCAAAGCAATATTTTAGAATGGTTGTATTTTCCCATCTTCTTTCTGGGTTTCTATCTTATTTTCGGTATATCTTGGTGCTCATATTGATGCTTACGAGTTATGACTGACTTCTACTCTCGAATTTTTTTAAGAGACTGACTTTTTCATACTAATGATTTGGAAATAATTTTATTGGTGATCATTTTACCTTTTTTTCCTTGGAACTTGTTACTTCTCCTACTGAAACATTTACCAGTTTTCATGGTGGAAAGTATGAGCTCATTACCTTTTTTCTCTCCCTGAATGATCTACTGCTTTTCATTGATATGAGCTTGTTCTGTGCTTAAATAATTTTCTCGAGCTACAGTATTATTGGAAAATATTATTTTGTATTATCAAATGAAATGTTACCTTTCCTTGGATATGACTTAGTTTTGAGGATGACGGAGCTTCTTCTGTAGTCGACTCTTGCTCTAAAATTATATACTGCCCAAGTATATTGATATGTGAAAGAAGGAAGTACTGGATGAATATTGTCCTGCATTTTCAAGGAAATATACCGCAGCTGTCAGATTTCATCCTGTCTTGTAACTCTTGTTTAATAATTATGAACTTGCATTTAAAGTTTTGTGACAGTGTCATTTAGAGTATTACAATCTATTCATGATCCATGATAACTATTGGTGAGTGAGTACAGTGTTTTGACTCTATTTTCTGGCATCTGTCTTAGACTGCTTCTACTACTGCGGATGCGGAATTACCTCCCACTCACCCCATTCGGCTGGGTTTGGCTCTGAATTTCTCTGTCTTTTATTATGAGATCCTGAACTCTCCTGAAAGGTAATTCCAAAGTGATTATTTCGTTTATATTGTACTAATTGTTCTTGTATTTTTCGTTTATATTTCGTTTATATCCTGAACTCTCTATCTCTGAATTGTTCTTGTATTTTTTGTTCTTCAATGCAGAGCTTGTCATTTAGCCAAGCAAGCTTTTGATGAGGCAATATCAGAGTTGGACACTCTCAGTGAGGAATCTTACAAGGATAGCACTTTGATCATGCAGCTCTTGAGAGATAATCTCACATTGTGGACTTCTGATATTCCCGAGGATGGAGGTATGAGTTAATATTTGTACTTGAGATTTGAGAATTAAATAGATTCTAGTCATCTGTTGATGCTATCTTCCTTCTCTGTGACTCTATTTGTGTCCTTGGATGTCTATATTTAGCTTTACGTTAGTCTTTGTTCGAGCAGGTGTGCTTGGAGACTTGACTGGAAATATGCAATTACAGTTGATTTGTGCTATTTTGTTGTTGAATTTAATCTTCAAAATTAGGATGTTTTCCATGTTATCCTTTGAAATGTGCTGCTAGCATGTCCTACTTTCCCAAGTTAATGAATTTCTTCTATGTTATGCTTATATCCTTTTTCTATTCTAAGAGTTAGACCGTCATGTGTGTGAATGACTGTCAATGTGATGGGCCATGACACTGGATCGGGTCTATCATCTTGACTCGAACTCTTAAGGTTCCAGTTTAAATAGCTCAATGGGCATATACGACTCCAAATTCTAAAGAAATCTTTTTTCTTTAATAAGGGAAATTTCTTCGTGAATAACCGTTTTTTTGGTCGCTTGCCTCTTACTCTGTCATTAGGCATTATAATTTACTTGAGAAAAAGTCTTACACGTTCATGTAATTGAATGATCATGCTTTACCCGCAAATTCTCGAATCGGTCATTCTTTTGCTTCCTAGCCATGTGTCCCTCGGCCAACTTCCTTAGTACCTTTCTGTTCTGTTCTTGTTATTTTAAGGATTTCTCTTGAAGTCTCATGCCATGTTTGAAATGATGTATCAGCTTTCTCTCTTTTATACCCTTGCCATTGCTCTTTCCTCCCAGAAGCTTCTAACCATGCCTCTTTGAAGCTTCTGACTATGGTCCATACCTATTTTTATTCTCATCCAAATTTCTCCTTGCTGATGTTTTAGTTTTTGTTTCATTCAAGGCTTTTGCTGGTATCTCAAAAATGTGCATGCACATTAGCTAGCTAGATAGCTCAAGGAATCATAGAATGTGTGAACTCAGTTTTTTGCTTTTAGTCAGCTGGTTTGTGATGCAGTTTGTGGGGAGAAGACTTTGGAGCCAAAAACATGTTTGCTTATTTTGGGCATTCTCTCAAATCATATGATATACAGTATTGGATATTCTCAATAGTTGTGAAGTTTTGCTATCATATTTTTCTTTAACAAAACACTCGAGCAAATGGCGAGTTTATATTAATGTTCTATTTATTGGAAGCAGAGGACCAAAAGATGGAAGTTTCTTCAAAACCTGCTGATGGACCTGAGGAGAGTGAGGTTAGTAATACGAAGCATTACTTCATGGTGTTGACAAATATTTTTACTATTAAGTATGCAACTGCATGACCATTTTTACTATTAAGTATGCAACTGCATGACCTCGATGTCTCTTTTCTATTCATTTTGAAAATAGAATTGAAGCTGATCAACATCCTTGCACCCTGGCTGATGGTGAGTTGTCGTGGTTGATCTGGATTTGAAGCTCTCTTTTAGTGTTGATGTTTTTTATCAAAGAGCTCCGAAACTGGTGATGCTGTCTTCAGTTTTACTCGTCTTTGAAACCTTGGTAAAAGTAGACGAGTCGATGTCCTCCTGTCTCTGTTCTGAGCATGCCAGCTGCGAGCTGTGGACATGGTATTGCAGAAGATGATCACATTCATGTACGTGTTTTTTCTGTCCTTGTGTTCGTCCATGTGTCAATCGGATGCATATTTTGGTTGTTTTATGTTGTGTTTTTTTTTTTTTTTCTGAGAATATTTTTCAATGTGTTTCTTGTTAATGAATGTTCATGTTTTCTACCATTTCCTCCGTTTGTTGGTTGATGGCGTGCTGAACAAATTTTAAGGGATTTTTTCAAGGGAGATCAGGATCCTATGCCCAGGACAGATGTAATCTACCTTGAAATAAAATCTGGCTTATAACAAAGGAATTTCTCTTTTGGAATTGGCCAGCATTTCTCCTCGTGGCTGATGTCAGTGGTCAGAAGTGCACTCATGCCATATTTAATGAGTCATCTGTGAATTAACCTAGCCAAACAATGTAGTACTATTAACTTGGATAACATGGTCGACATTGGCATACGAAGTAAAGTCATGGTTTCCAGTCTCACAGCGAAGCTGTTAGGTCTTGTTGGGATCTCAGTTCAAAATTTTCATTATCATAACGCCGTTTGGGATGACACCATGCATAATATAGCGTCTTATGATGTGATCCAATGGAGTAGTCATGATTCATACCCAAGACCAAGATACGTGCTTCTCATGTTGGTTAGTGTTCTTGAGCAAGTTGTGTGTCCAACAAAATTAGCATTTCTTCCGACTATTTATTAGCATGTTCTGGTAAAATGGTGGTTGTAAGCATGGATATATGCACTGGGCTTTCTTGGAATGCAACATACATGAATCATTATGCGACATGTGACTCAACGACTGAACTTATTTGGTGTAGAATGCTTCCCGTACAGAATGGATTTTGGCCGGGGATGATGTAAACAACTTTAGATCATGAGTTGAGAGATTGTTTTCGCCCAAATTTAAATACATGATCAAAATATCCTTTTACCTAAGTATATCTAATCCACAAGTCGAACAATCCTCTAAAAATTTCCCCTCATGTGCAAGGATGAGAAGTGCCCATTCTTACTGTTATTGTCACACGGAGGCACTAAGAGCCTATTCTTGATATGTCGAGCACTCAAGCTCGGACCAAATTAATCGTATCACTTTCCACCAAAAAAGAACTAACCATATCACTGAACCCATCCTCGTCGATGAAGAAATTAAGTTGCCTCATCTTTCATTTACCCTTTATCTTTGAATCATTATAAAGCGTAACAAGCCGAGAACGAATAAAGCGGCTGTTTTTGTGGATCATGTAGTGAGGACAACTATTCTTACAATGAGGCAATCAAGCAACATCAGATCAACCATTATTTGACATTTGAAGCCGTTCATCCTTATATGACTAATAACATCATATTATGACAAAAAAAAAAAAAAAGTAATACTCACCGTGACAAATTCATTCCAACCTATATTGCTCTCAAGTATGACGCTCTCTTTATACCGTCGCACATGTACATGAAAGAATCTCTTTATATCCCAGCAGATCACTTCTATCCAAAAAGCCAGCAAAGTGAGCATGGATGAGATCAACTCTTCTCCAGCCTGATGTGGTCTTTCTACTTGCTCTAGACTCATAAGAACTAATCCAAGGGGGGGAAAAAAACGCACGCATCATGGCGAGCTTATTGCTCGACACTATAAATAATTTGAAGGGCAACCAAAAATCGAAGGAGAAATGGAGGGGGGAAATGCATGGAGCCGGGGAAGAAAATTGTGAAATAAGGAATTAATGAAGCTGCACTTGGTGATGTTATCTTTGTGGCTCCCTGTCAATTGTCATGTTGCTTCCTATATTTATGCACCAATTCATCCAGCAACTCCAGGGTTGGATTTAGCACTTCCTTCACGCTCACATCATTCACGTACAGTTTTACTATAGGCGTAATCTTGACGTTCTCAGCATCTGATATCTCAGGGCTCTTCTCCTCATCAATCTGCGTTAAAAGAGCACACTTCAGATCCCTTAAAAATGAGTCGCTTGACATCCTGTAAAATATAGTTCAGATAGCAGAGGAAGAGGAGAGCAGAATCCCGTTTACCTCAAGAACAGTGATTTCAGGATATTTATTGGTCAATATACCCATGATCAATGAAGAACATGAATCACCAGAAGTTTCGAAAAAATGGACTGAGATTTCACCTAGGGAGACACATGAAGTGAATTCAGACCATGAATCAGATTGAAAACCAAAGCGAGACTCATTCATGAAAAAAGATGAATTGCAGGATGAAATTGAAGAAACCCACCTGGGGAGGACAAGACGGCACTGAACTGTTCAAGATCGAGAATTTTCTGTTCAACTTCTCGTGCTTTCCGAAATGCATCTTGTGCCCAGGAAAGAGCTTCGATGTACTCAGGATTATTTGGAAATTTCTGCTGTAGTACTTTGTAGTCTTCGAGAGCTTTTGTCCACTTCTCAAGCTATACCCAAAAGGAAGTGGTAAATACATCAAACTTTATGTTTTGATGACAACGTATGGAGCAGACAGGAAGACAGAGAAATATGAAAATTTCATAGCCATCTCACCTGGGAGTACGAGAAAGCCCTCCAACCAAGAGCCCTATAGTCCGTGGGGTCTGAAAGAAGAACGGTGCAATCATCGATGCATTGCTCCCACTTCTCAAGCTTAAATGAACAAAAAGCTCTCTTGGAACGAAGAGTTGTGTTGAACGGTTCAAGGGTGAGCCCTTCATCATAAGCTGCACAAGCTTCTGTTAACTTATCAGACTTGAGAAGCTCATTTCCACGGTTGCGAGCTCTTGAGACACCTTGGACTATGTTTACTAGGGCTATTAGTTCAGCATTGTCGGGCTCCATTGCCATAGCTTTCTTTGCTAGGACAGCTGCATCGCCAAACCTGCATTTGGCGCACCATTCTTCTTCAATTTGCCCCATAGAAACATTACAATCAGGTTTTTATTTTTAAAGTTCAGATTTATCGGACACACCTTCCACGTGCTAGGCTGACCTGAGACATGACAAATAAAGGGTAAGCTTCTGACAACATATCGAAGAACCTATCATCTGAGGAGCAGTGAGGAGTTTGGTTGTCTTCGTTCAGGCGTGCAATGTAGCTATCAGCTTCATGAAGTTGCTGAAGCTTAAGATGACATTCTGCCCTACAAGCGAATAGCTGCATATGGGTAGCAAATAAGTTTAATCAAGTCTTACTTTGGATTTCATTGTAATCAACCATATTTTGTTCCGGAGATGCAAAGAGAAAAAGACTAAACCCATAAAAAAAAAAGACACAACAAAGAAAGCGAACTGATTCTTAACCTGAGGTGAATCACATGCACCAGAGTCCATTGCAGCTTCTGCTTCGTCCAATGCTTTCCCCCAATCTCTATTTTTCCGGGCATAAATACACTTGCATATGTGCTTTTCTATTGCTTTCAGTGTCTTCAGCTCAGCTTCACTGGGATTCACTCCTTGAAAGCTGAGATGTATTCGAGCAGCTTCGACCTGTCCTAACCTGCCAAAACATGGCCTCAAACGCGTCACAATTAACAGCATGAGATAATTTTGACATCCAAATACAGAGGCATAAGCCAAATAGTGAAGCAAAAGAACAAAGAAGAAGCACTGGTTCTTTTGAGAAAAAAAAAAAAAAGCGAAGAAGGACTGAGTGCAACACCAAAATATATAATGACGTGAGCTGGTAAACATCTTATAAGCCACCTAGCAGTAGCTGCCCAGAAACTTCAGGTATACCTTGAAGGGTTATTGCGTCAAGAACGAGTATGGCAGCTGCATACAGGGATAGCATACAGGAATAGAAAATCAAAAAAATACTTTTATGGAGTAGCAGTCATGGAAGAAGCTGGTCAAAAGCAAGGCAAGCAAAGAGAGTCTTAGCATTTCATCTAAACATCATCCGTGGTGCATTAGAGGGATTTAGATGAAAATCTATTATCAAAAGGCTTTGGTAACAAGAGGTACTGCAACCTTATTTAGCTCTTGCGATTAATTATGCAAGTATTTCGCAATCATAGGTAACAACCTCAGCACTGAATTGCTCAGAGTCAGAACTCAGAACCACTGTCATGAAACCAGACTCATCTTCACACAAGTTTTTTTTTTTTAATAAAGCTCTAAAACAAGATTCACAAGATGAGACGAAAAGGCTAAGAATAAGATCAAGATAAACAATGTCAATGGGCTGTAATGTACAAGAATCACATGCTATACCATCTTGGTCAATTCTAATTAGCAATAGATTTTTATCCCCAAAAAAAAAGAAGCAATAGATTCATGCAATTTGATCAAAAATAGCATAAGCATAGAGCACAGAAAGATTTGGACAGTCAGGAAAGTCAAGGCAAGAAGACATGTCTGCCTCGCAACACTTCTACCTGGTGAGCAACTTCCCCATAAGACGGTGGGCACTGACACACTTCCTATCCAATAGGAGAGCTTCGTCGCAGCTCCTCACCACGTCCGACACAAGGCCCATCTCCAAATACACCTCCGTCCTTTTGCACAGAAACTCAGCATTCTCCGGCGCCATTTCAATAGCTCTACTATAGAACCAGATAGCCTGGTCAAGGTTTCCCTGAACGTACTCTGCATATCCTTCGTTCATCCATGTCTCCGGCTCCCGGTCCCCTCTGCTACCAGGTAATTTCCCCTTAGGGATACGCCCAATGATGCTGCCGTACCCATATGATGCTTTCTCGCTTCGCATCACATCGTTTCTTGGAGCCTCCCGTGTCAAGTCTCCCTTTGGAACCCCTCTAAGGAATATGTTACCATATGGAAGCTCCACACTTTTTTGCGGAGTTTCAATGGAGACTACCTTTGGGATCACGGGAGTATCGCTGGTGCTCCTCATGGAAGAGGATGTGATCGATCCAGATGAGGAAGAGCGACTATGTCGAACGGATGAGGATGTGATGGATCCAGATGATGAAGAACGACTGGAGCCACGTGTGATTGATCCAGACGAGGAAGAGCGATGCACCCCTGTTGTCTTGGTTTTGATAGGACTGCCTTCACCTATAGAAGAGAGATCAACAGAGCCAGATGAACTAGACTGACTCTGACGTTGGGTCACCTGTGAGCTGCTCTCAGGAGATGAAGGTCCCGGTGAGGAAAGTGTAGGTGAAGTGAGTCTAGGTGACGAGTGTCCAGGAGATCCAGATGAACTACATCTGCAACGATCACACCTTTGATTCTTTACCTGGTCGCTGCCACTGACTTTTGGGAGTGGCGGTCGACCAAGTGGGCTTCGACCAATATGACGAGTCGAACCAACCGAACGAGAAGAACCTTTAGAACTAGACGACGTTGGAGTGAAAATAGAACCAGGCACAGATCCAGTGGGAGATGAAGCTAAAGATTTCCGATGCCTGGTAAACTTGTCTGTAATTGCCACTTCGGAGCTATCAACAGAATCCGGCGAAGATCCACCATCGTCCACATTGGGATGAACTTTCCCATCAACCAGGGATACAATACCGGCACCGGATCGTTCATTAGAATCGTCATTCCCTAATGAACCCTTTATGCCACATATAAGTGAATCCTTTAACCGACCCAGTACAGATCCCGAGCCTCTACCGGATTTCTTGGATTCCAATATCGTCTTCTTCGACGATGATCTGTCTATAACCACTGATACCATGATTCCTTGTTCTTGTTTTCACTTCTCCCTCGCCTTTAAAGTATTCCTTGATCTCTCAATGCATGCATGGGGTTGCATGCAATGATGCAACAACTATCATAAGAGAGAAAACAAGGAATGGAGATCATGGTATTGTGATGATCTCGTGATCTTCATTGATCAACAAGATAGTGGAGTGGTGATCAGATAACTGATCAGAAGAAATGTGTTTTGGGCTTTGATCAGTAACTTGCGGCTTCACAAGACTAATTCTCCACTCAGTTCAGTGATCTCTCCTTGATTCCCATTTTTTCTTCAAAATTGGACAAATTTTATATATAAAAACACATACTGACATCGGTCATTTTTACAAAATGAAAAGAATTTGTGGACAAGAATGTCTTGACCCATAAAATGGTTTCTTATGTTCATATACCGTGCAAGCAGAAATTTGTTTCGTATATGGGATTTGTGTGGGCAACAGCATTTACTAATTACAACAACATAACAAAATAAATTTACATCTAAAAAAATTTTCTTTTAAAAAAATTGAGAAATAAAAGTTTAAAATTCAAAATCATCGACAAGAAAAACAATTGTTGCCTTAGTCAATTAGCAGCTGCTGCTCATGCTTCTAATTAGTAAATTCTGTTCATATATTTTTATTTTTTATTTTAAAAAAAGAAAATCCCGAAGCATTTCCCTTTGGTCAACCGAATAACCCGCAAACCCGAAGGATCATTTAAATAAGTTTTCGCTGACGGGCTCACCACCATAAAGTAGTTCCGTACTCAATAGGTTTTGATCCCTTAACCTCTCTTCTTCTTGGAAGAGTTAGTTGAACACATAAACGAAACAATTGTCGTGTTACGAACGCTCCATAAAACAATCAAACAATACTATATTAAAAAAATCGTGAAATATCATAGGCAATTTAAGTTTCATAATATAATAATGGGCCAAAAGAAATTTCAAGCCTTTGCAATTAGTAGTAAAAGAAAGCCCATCAAAATATGTGATTAATAATACAGGCAGAGCAAGTTCAATGAACAGAGTTGGTTAAAATAAAGCAATTGACATGAAATTCTTTCCTCCAATGCAGCTATTCTCACATGGCAAATTTTGTCAATTTGCCAAAGTAGATGTTATATTTAGCAAGAAGAATAGCTAGTGCTATTTTTTAACAACTCATAATCTTTGATGGAAAGATCCTAAAAAAAAAAAAAAACAATTACAAACAAATATGTGACTTCATCCTCTCTGTTTATTTGTTTTGTTGGCAAATTATAACATTGATCTCATTGAAATGATATTGACATATTTTAGCATTTCGATAATAATCATTGGTATAATATAGATTTGCATTTATAAAAATAACACGGAGCATTGGACTTGTTTTTATTAGGCATTAGGCACTGTTTCAATTATTATAGATAAGAGGGAATATCATGAAAACTTGGGTCACCTTGAAACATTCAAAGGGTCAGGTCGTGCGGGAATTTCACACATAGGATCTGAATCGATTCGAGTCTAGAAAATCCTATAAAGAGCGGCAAATCTCTTCCAAGAAATTGTTATCTTGTATTACAATATTTGAGTTCAAAATCTTATTTAAAAAAAAAATGAAAGTCTGTTATATTTGAATTAATAGAGAAACATAAAATATGTATCATGATATAATAAAATTTAATGAAAAATAAATAATTAAAATTAAAAAATAAATATTTTAATTTTAATTTTTAATTTATATTATTTTAATCTTAATAATTTATTTGTTATTAAATATCACATATATTATGATACATATTTCTTAAAACATGTTGACGCATTTTAATAGCAAGAGTAACAAAGTGATAAAACAACTATGCACATGGAATAGATTAGGTCTCTCACCTTAGCATGAAGCACCCGAGAAGTGCCCAGCCTCAACGCCACCTGACACAGTTCTGCCGCCGCCGCCGCCGTCACAGCTCTGCCGGCGGTGGACTAACCCGATTACTGACAAACACCTCTTCTGTGGCCACCACGGCTTCCGCCACTGGCGGATCAGACCCAACCCGACCTGATTTGGCAACCTGAAGAACTGCTCGTCGTGGTTGGGCCGAGGTGGCCATGGCCGGCGAGCAGTCGGCTACACTTCTTGCTCTTCTGCTCGAAGCAACTTACTGCGAGTTGATTTCTGAGCAGCGTCGTGTGTCGAGAGCAGAAATCGGGAGTTGGGAAGTGAAACTAGGAATACAAAGAGAATTGTACAGTCGAGAAATAATATTTCATACAATCGCCCAAATAGTAATATTGAAAAGCGCTAATAACATTCTATGCACTCTCTAATCACAAACTTGGCAACTATATGCCAGAGAAGAGAAATCTTGCCAAGAGTTCAAATACAGGGAAGGTTAAAATAAGAAACCAAAAATGTTAACTGAGGGTATAGCTTTTACAAGGTTCTATGTGTCTCACAAGTATACAATGTCAATCTCCAGAACAAAAGAATCGGTGAGCCAACATCAAACCATCATGAAGCAGGACAGCGGCACGAGGCTGGTACATGTACCAATTGTGGCAGGCATAGAACGAACGAATATGTTAAGAATCCCAAGGAGACAGAGATTTGTACAGCCATTTTTTGAAGATAGCTCCAATCCGGGACAACCACGGAAAATGCTAGTCGTCAGGCTGGAGAGTAGGGCTTTTGGAACAGATCTCCATTTGATGGAGTTCGTACATCTTATTTTCTGGATTGCATAGACCTGCACCACAGCAAGAGGTCGAGTTACAAGAGAGGAGAGAGCCACTGCCGGTGCATCAGCAAATTCTTTAGGCATCCATGGTTCAAATGATTTCATGATTGAAGAGAATATGGTGAAAGATCGTTCAACATGAACCGGACTAGTCCTTGGTGACATGGACTCCTGTGAGATGACAAGGAGCAACTTGTATAGGGACGAAAGCAATAGTAGAATGCTAGGAAAAATTGGACTACAGTGATAACTTCTAAACAAGGAGATGCAAATGTTGCAACTCAATGATACAGAATGAGGTTCAACCCAACCATCCTCGTCTAGTAGGACTACAAGGCCTATATGAGGATTTATGGTACAGAATTTATGATAATTGTAACATGAACTGCAATTTAGCAAACTGTAGAATGATGTACTGCTACAGAGGCCATAAGGAAAATGAAATCAGATAGCCACAATGTCCCTGATGGTCCACCTCATCGAATCCCGACCAGTGGCTAGAGCTTGTTTGCATTTTGTGATTAACATCTAGCTCTACCATGAGAATAACCTTTGTGCTCCAAAACTATTGGCAAATGGTTCGCACAAAACTAAAAACCAACAGACTGATAAGTTTCAGTTTAACTACCAACCTGAACACTTGGGAATGTCCCAGACGGCAATGGATGATGGCGTACACTGGGGCTCACACAAGGCATGAATGTTTTCATGGTTGACATTCATAGCAAGCATCCATGAACCTATTGTTGTATCTTCATTACTGAACATCCGAAAACTGCAATTTTTTGGACAAAAGGTCATTGACTTCAGAGGCATGAAAAACACACGTTCGAAGAGCAGATATGAATATACGAATGCGACATTCATCTTGATTAGAAAGAATGCAAAGGTTCCAAGTAGAATACGGATATCCGCAGCATAAGAGACCATCCTAGTTGACAACTTGGTGAAGAACAGCAAAGGTCATCATTTATTCATTCTATTCATTGTGATGCTCGTAAATAATCAACAAAATCAAACTGCAAGTACAAGGAAAGTGACTGACCATTAAGAAATATTCTGATTACTGTTGAATTACAGAAACAGTTAAGGTTCAGATCGAAACAAAACACAACCGCACAGCATACTACAACAATCAAAGCAAAAATATGCATGGAAATTGAGAATGGCATGTTCAGGAGTTTAAACTTTCATCTAATTAAAAGGAAACTTTATCCATAAGGAAATAGGTTGCCAAGAAGCATATATGTACAAAACAGAAGCATCAAAGTATCGCTCTTGTATAACTGACGTGCAACAAATAGTATCAAATAACCAGTATTAATGCTCGAGGAAACTTGCCTGTCGTTTCTTAGGGCAACCAAACTTCTGATGACACTGGAGGAAAGAGCATATATTGGGCCATAAGCATGGAGGAAGTATTCATTCCCAAGCAGATGGGACAATGGCTCATACCTGAAGATTTTGCTCATCAGACTAGTATCAGGCAAGTAACTTGGTTGCTTTGAGAAAAGAACAAGAAGACGACAAAACTGAAAAAGCAGCTGGAGAGCAAAGAAATGCTAAACAAGAAGTGGCTGATAGGAAACATCTCATATATTATATTCATAACAAACTTGCAAGCTCTATGCCTTTATTCTTCTATTTTATATACAATTTGAATAACCTCACACCCTAAAGCAAGAACGCATGGAACAACTGTTTTATTTAGACTGATCATGTAATGGAACAATTGTTGAGACATTATTAAGCCTAAATAGCTATAGTTTTCTCCATTTCTCGTCCCAACTCAAAACTAGTTACACGGCTTATTCTTCATAATATTTCACATTTCCGACTCGGAATCTCGAGCTGGCTCTGTTTGTAGGTGATGTATGAGCATGGTAAAACATTTATGGGTAAGGTGTTTTTAGGTGGAGTATACCACTCTTTCAAGAAATAATTTTAAGAAATAAAATGACATCATAGGCACACATTCAAAAAAAGGGCAAATGTCTGAAGAGTTCTCCACATCACTCAAGAACTTGAACTTGAACTTAAAGCATAGTATGCTAATTCTAGTTCCTACTAGTGAGATTTAATCAATGGAACAAAGACATCACCTACCATTTAAGCTTTGGATCAGTGAAGACCGGACCCTTTTTCATGCATCCAATGTAAGTTTGAGGACTAGACCTTTCTTTCGCCAACAGAAGTGAAAGTCGATCTGAAAATATGAAGCAAAAATTCATCCAAGTAAGATTTTCCCCTTTTCCCTTAACTTTTTTTTCCTTAATTTTTTTTTCTTCTTTTTTTCCCGGGGGGGGGGGGGGGTTTTTTTTTTTTTTTTTTTTTTTTCCCGGGGGGGGGGGGGACCATATATGTTTACCTGGTCTAAGATATATGTCATCATCAGCTTTAACATAGAACTCAGAGTCAAAGAGAGCATACGCAGCTTTAAAATAAGCTAGCCTGCAAAATTTGAAGGAATGCAGTTATAAGTTTCATTGTAAGTAATTAAAGATGAACATCCTAAAGTAGAACTAAAATTTGCTACGGGATCTTGAGTGTGTTTTTTAAGGAATGAACATCCTCACTACAGGTTTCAAAGCAGTAATTGAAATTAAGATCCTAACTACTAGCAGAACTAACGTTTTGTACGGGAGCTTACTGTACTCTTCCACTATATCCAACAGCACGAAGTCGTCATACTCAGCAACCTCCTTTTTCAAGTCTGACATTTTCTTCCCATCACTGGTTTTACCAATGATAAACCTGAAGGCCAAGCCAGTGGCTTCCTCTAATCTGCAACATGTTTCACATTTTAGAATCAAACGTCAGCTAAACAATCACAGAATTGAAATCCCCTTCACACAGAACTAATTCGCAATAAAGCAATCACTTTAAACCGTTCAGCAGAAAAATCATCATAAATGTAAATACAAGGTATGGGAAACAGCCATAGGCAAGTCCTGTGAAAAGAGTTAAACCCTTGAGGGTGATTCAGAACATATTGGTTCTGATGAAAAGGTGAAGCAGAGACCACTCACAAGTTAGGCGATTAAAACAGAGACCGAACCGATTACTGAATCTTTACCAAAACCGGTAAATTGAAAATTGACCAAACCGATTATTAAATGGTTCGGCTTTGGTTTATAAAATAAAACCACATATTAAAATCGAATCGAACCGATTAATGGATGATAAACCGATTACCTAAATTGTTTAGATTTGATTACGAAACTGTTTACATAAGGTTGTAACGCTTAAAGATCAAACACATTACTCCCTCCGTTCCATATTATAGGCAACACTTGTCATTTTAAGCCGTTCCAAAATATAAACAATGCTTCTTATTTTAGCAATTTTTCAACACCAAGATTACTAAACTACCCTCTATATAAATATCTCTCCAAATTGCACGTTTAAATTTCAGATATCAAAACTCTTGCTTTTGTTGCTGGCAAAATGATTGATTCGCTAGAGCCTCTTCTTTTTCCCGCCCAACACCAACATTTCAAAACTTGAATGTGATTGCATGGCGTCATATTAGTAACATCAGCCTTATTCAACACAACCATAAAACTGCACACAAAGTCAACCAGTTGTCTATATTATGGAACGGAAGGAGTATATTATTTTAATCTAAAATAGTCTAATATCTATAGTATGGTGGATACTGTATTTGCTTCTTTTGTTAGAAATAAAAATAATAACCTTAAATCATATTTTCTTTTCTTTTTTGTCGAATATTTTTTATTTTGTCAATAAGAAAATCATTTCTTCATATACTTTTAGTATAATTTATATCCTTTTTTTAAACACGATATATCTAATTTATTTTTACAAACATGTGTAGTTAAAAACTATAATGCCATTTTAACGAATGAAATATATAATTATCATCACGAAATATGTAAGATGAAACTATATGAAATGGTTAAAACATCGTACAAACAAAACCGTTTTAAAATTGAAAAAACCGAATCGATTAATAAACAATTTTGGTTTTGAATCTCAAGCCGATTAATTAATCGGTTCGGTTTTGGATTTGGGTTGTAAAAACCGAACCGACAAAAAATCGAACTGATAAAAAAACAGAACCGATTAACCGAAATCGACCCTTACACACAAGATGGGATCTTGCAAATAAACCCGACAGACAGAAGTTTTTGCATAACAAACGGTTTAGCATGCACTTAAGGAGCACAAAGTAATCATAGATACAAATCCCTCCTTCTGGTCAAGACCAATCAAGGTTCGGAGACCAAACACCAATAGGCGATACCAAAAGGTTAAACTTTAAACTTATTATCAATTAAAGCCACCTTTAGGTGGTCAAGACTGAAACTATTGGAGGAAACCAATGCATTGCTTTGCCTTATATATTTCAGAATTTAAGATGGAATAAACAATTAATGGGTCACAGCTTCATATATAAAACTCCAAATACCCTACAGGCAACAGGTTAACATCTTTCTTCCGAAAGTAAACGCATTTCCAGGATACCCCTAGGGCCTCAAGACAAGGTTCAAACTGTACATCTAATACTTCAAAATCATTTAAACAATTCCAAAGAACAACTACTTCCTCGCAGTTCCAGAGGAATCTGTATTCCATCATACAGATTAATAGTCATACTTCATACACTTATCCTGCTAGCTTACACTCTGATACAAAGTCCTGGGGAACTTCAAATGAGCTTAGCTACCAACTTGTACCACTACACGAACAGACACTGATCAACTACAACTACTAGGAATGACATAAATGTTTGGCCATATGGCCCATACACATCAGCAATCCACCAGTAATCCACTTAGCTTCCAAAATTGGTCGCTAACCACACTAGTTTAATCACAAACACTGCACCAAAACACATCTGTTTTCGTTCACCGAACCTCTCGAATCAAACTCGTAATAAGCAAACCAAATCAAACACGATCCCCATCCAATACCTCTCCAGCCCATGCCGATCCGACGGAAACCACGTCTCCCGCAACGCCCTCCTTCTCCCAACTGACCCGAACCCCGTAAATATCCCCACAAACCCCATCACCTTTCTCCTCTTCTCTCCCTCCCCACTCCCCCGACCAATTATCCCATCACCGTCCCTCCTCTCCCAGACAACAGAAACCGATCTCAGCTTGAAATTGCAATTGGATTGTAGTGGGCGGGTGAGCGCGATGCCGGCGAGGACGAGGGAGAGGACGATGAGGACGACCAGGAGGAGAGCGCGAGAGGTGAGGGAAGTGGTGGGGTTGGGGTGAGAGTGGAAGATTCTGGGAAGCTTGGGAGACGAGGGCATGATGGAGAAAGAGAGGGTTCAGTATAGGTTTAGGGTAAGGGTTAGGGTTTTGAGGGCTGTGTGATCATGGCGGGTGATGAAGGAAGGGGGCGAAGTGAGGAGGAGATCTGGTTCAGTGGAGAGATGGTGAAAATGTGAAGGGTGGGATTTCGATTCACGACTGTTGCTACCGCAACACCACAACTGTAGTTGGGTTTGAAAAGTTGAATTTTTATCCAATTATTTAGATTTTTTTTGATAATTTATAATAATTTTTTATTAAATTATTTATAGAATTATTTTTATTAGGCTTTTTAAAATTTTATTTTTTTAAGCATAGATTTTTTTTTTCATATATTTTTAAATAAAAAACATAAACAATATAACATAACAACACAGTTATATCAATCGAAAAATGATCCAACTTCAAAAGGGTGATTTGGGTTAAGCTTAAGGGACAATTATTTGAAAATTTCAAATGAACTTTTAACTAATATTTTAGTATTTAATTTTTTTTATGGCATATTCAGTATCCAATTAAAATTTGTTTTAGAAATTAATACCCAATGATATAAAATTCTCACTTTATCCTTATTTCAATTAAACCACACACAAATTTAATCTAACTTAACACACATCCAACCTAACCTAGACCCAATACAAATCCTGCACTTTCCACTCTCCTTCTATGTGCCCTTCACCGGCCGTTGTTGTCGCTGTTCCCCCTCGAGTAAGAAACAGATCTGAAATTTGATGGAAATGAATAATAGATACAATAATAAAAATAAAACATATTAGTTTGGATAATAATAAAGAAAATGAGGATGGAGGGAAGAAGGTTGGGTTGGAATGTTGGGTTTGGTTAATCATAAATACCTAAACTAATATATTTATCCATTTGGATACCTAAATATAAGTTAAAACTTTTTGGATATTAAAGTGTGAAGTGAAATTCACTCAGCGATGTATTTATAATTTTGTAAATTTTTATTGCGATAATTAGTTACTCATGCTAATAGGAAAAAGAAAATATATGTCATGATTTAAATGTATTTAAAACAAATAAATGATTGAGAATAAATAATAAAAGATAAATAATTAAGATTAAAATCTTATATTATAGTCTCATCTCTGTTATTTTTATTTTTATTATTCATTTATATTAGACACATCTAGGTTATGACATGAATTTCCCCTTTCCATCTTAATACTTTCTTTTATCGATGTAAAGTTTGACAAGTTTGTAATGACGTTCAAATATAATTTTTTATAATTTATTTTAAAAAATCAATCATTGTGTAAGGTATATATTTCAATATATTATATATTACGTAATAATAAGATATAATTTAATATAAAAATAAAATTTATATTTAAATATATTAAATAATATAAAATATTATATATTAAAAAAATACGTGGGACATGGAGAAACTAGCATCTCCGGTTTGCCCCACCTCTCCACAGTGAAGATGGATCCTGTAATTTCATTTTCTACATTTTCCAGTTGCTGTCCCAGGACAACATAGCAGGGAACCCAGCCCTCCACAGTCGCCCCATTTCCTCCTCCCACTCTCTCCACCATCCCTTCATCGTTTTTCACACTCTCCCCCAAAATGAGGACGCAATTGCTGATGTCAGCCCTAAAGCGATCCGCCTCCACCGCCGCTGGATCCTTTGCCTCGGCTTCGTCGGGACCCGAGCGCAAGGTGGCGATCCTCGGCGCCGCCGGCGGGATTGGGCAGCCGCTGTCCCTCCTCATGAAGCTGAACCCTCTGGTCTCTAGTTTGGCGCTCTATGATATCGCCGGGACGCCCGGGGTGGCCGCCGATGTCAGCCATATCAACACCAGATCTGAGGTTTGATTGCGAGGATGTTTCTCGATCTCTAAGTGTTTTGGTTTTGTGAAAGGATCTGTTAGGGTTTTTTGTTAATTGTTTAACGGGGGAATGAGATTTTTGCTAATTGATTTTGATTCTGGTGCTGTTATTGGAGTGGTGGTGTGGTGTTGGTTTGCGAGGAGGTGTTATTGGATCTGATTGGGCATTGTTTTAGTGGTAATGATTGACATAGCTATCGAATTATCTAAGCATCTGTGTGTGTTTCATGTAGACTAGTAGTTATTGGGATTTCTTGGTCCTTTTATGCTAAAGAATGTGTGTGTGGAACAATGTTTTCAAGTGTGATTAGTGAGCGGAGTGTACTCGGGATCAGATTTTCAGTTTCCAAGTAGCGAAACCTGCGTATTGTGGAGACTAGTGCGTTTATTCTAACTAATGGCCCCGTGTGGTTTGGGCAGCAATTTGATTATGGGAGCTTGATCTGATAGGACTAGGAGTTATAATTACTTTTGCGGAGCATAGTAACATCACATTGTTGAGAGTTCTGAGAGATGGTTCAGGCAATAACCTTGAAGGCGCTGGTGTGCTATACTATTTCAAAGCAGTGTAAGAGGAGCTGAATTGGTTATGTATGTCATCATCAACTTTATTCAATATATGTAGTTTAACTATGGAGAATTTTATAGGTTGAAAATTCACTTGCTGTTGGTGCCTCTCTTTGTGGCAATTTTTGTCTTGCAATCTATTCGATTCAAATTACTCATTAGAATTCAATTATTTGAACATTTAACTGTATAGACAATCACATTCACCCAAGCTAGGACTAAGCACGTGGACATTGAGAGACTAGTGCTTTATCAGAACCTCGGTTCTCTCTTGCCGGTTCAATCATCCTGTGGTGTCGTGAGAAAGATCATGGTCTCTTAGTATACATGAAACAAGTCTGTTGCTGTATGTTTCACTCTGGTGCAAAGTGTATTATGATGTCAATTTTTTTTAAATCAAAATTTTATGATTTTCGTTGAATTAGGTTAAGGGTTATGTTGGTGAGGAGCAGTTAGGGGAAGCTCTTGAGGGATCTGCTCTTATAATTATTCCTGCTGGAGTTCCTAGAAAGCCTGGTATGACCCGTGATGATCTCTTCAACATCAATGCTGGCATCGTGAAGTCTCTTTGCATTGCCATTTCCAAGTATGCTCCCAATGTGAGTCATTTTTACTTTTTTGTGTGCTTTTCAGCTTATTCCCACTGCATAAATCGTTGTTCCTTCTAAGCCTTAGATTGATTGATGTGGTATCTTGTTGAATCAGGCCCTTGTGAACATGATAAGCAATCCTGTGAACTCAACAGTTCCAATTGCAGCGGAAGTCTTCAACAAAGCTGGTACATACGATGAGAAAAAGTTGTTTGGTGTGACCACCCTTGATGTGGTTAGGGCTAAGAGTTTCTATGCTGGAAAGGCTAAGGTTGCAGTTGAAGGTATGTCAAGAAAACGGTTTACCTCATAGGCATACCGCATACAAGTTGCTAGTGGTGATGTTTCAAAGAGTTTTTACTGTATTTCTTTGATATTCTGTTACTGATGAACTACTCTGATTTCAAGCTCTTAAAAAAGTGCTAAAAAAATAATCAAGCTTGAGCTGCTTGACCATGTGGCTGATAGCGTCGGAGATAAAAAGTATCTGGCTTTTGCTTTGGTTCATTTTTTTAAAATGGAAACACCAATTTACCATTAGCAGTTTTCATTTTTTTGCAATAGGAACATTAGCAGTTTTCATTTTTTACCAGATCTAGGACCTTCGACCAACAATTATAGGTTCTAATGGAGTTTTCTGTTTCAGAGGTCAATGTGCCTGTGGTCGGTGGACATGCTGGCATAACCATTCTCCCTCTCTTTTCACAGGTACCTGTATTAGCTTCCTTTCATATTATCCCTCTCCTTTCATATTGTATTAGCTTCCTTTCATAGGTTATAATTGATGTTTTCTCTTTTACAAAGGCTACTCCGAAAGCAAACTTGCCGGATGAAGAGATTAAAGCTCTTACAAAGAGAACACAGGATGGTGGAACCGAAGTTGTTGAAGCAAAGGCTGGAAAGGGCTCAGCAACATTATCTATGGCGTAAGTTCAGTTTAACGTGCTCTTTTTCTGGTTCATGCTTTTTGGGATAGGATGACTATTTTGCATGAGTCTTCCAAATTATGGAATTTTTCAACAGTGGTTTGACTTCTCTGGTGGGCTTCATTTCAACCTCCTTGATGTTTCGTGATCCTATTTGAATGTTATATGTGACTGTGACTTTCTTAAATTCTTAATCTCTATGCTCTGCCACCTGGGGAAACGATTGGCAGACTGGTTCTTCAGAGTTTTTATTTTCATGGGTAGAGCTTGTGCTATGCCACCGTCTTTTGTTTCTTTAGTTGCTGTCGAACAATGTCTTGATCTTGAATAATTGCTGAGTCGGTTTATATAAATAAGAGTATAAGACACAAGCTTATAGCTCCAAGAAGCCCATACATTTTACTGAGGTCTCCATAGCATCGAAACTAAATTTGTATTTATCTCTCATTCTGTGTTTGATATTTTATGATGAAGCTTCTGTTTTCTCACTTGATTTGACTCGTCTGTACCAGCTTTATTGACCTTGAACTAAGTCTAGGTTTCTTTTTATGTTAGATATGCTGGAGCCATATTTGCAGACGCTTGCCTGAAAGGACTCAATGGAGTTCCGGATGTTGTAGAATGCTCGTATGTGCAATCTAGTATTATCCCCGACTTGCCTTTCTTTTCTTCCAAGGTAATTTCCAGATTGGTTAATCCTATTTTCCTATGTACTAGCTCTGATGGTCATTTTGTGTGGCAACACCTTTCTATGTTCCTCTATTGTTCGGGTGACTTGCTTTCCTAGCACAACCTGTCTTTTTGTAAGTTCTAGCTATTGTTTGTTTATTTATCCCTTTGTTTTTTGCTGATTAGTTATTTTTACAATTTCATCCCTTTAATGGCCTTATGTTTTTATGCTAACAAAGTAGACACCATCCTAAGGCATTTGCCAAAACAACTGATATTGAATGCATCACTCACTCCATTTTACTTCTTGTGCTATACCATAAAAAGAGGATAGAATTTAGCTTCTTGGGGCCTCGCTAGGTTTGAACCATTTGGTTCTTTTCTCTATATTTCTGTTTATTTATTTATTTATTTTTTGGATTATCAGTTTGACTTTGAACAGTATTGAAATGTTCATTATGAACCAGAGTAGATGTTCATTACACTTCTACTGTGTCATCAATCTTTATCATGGACTCCCGTTAGTTGTATACTTGTATCCTTTTACTGTAAATATAGTTGTGCATAAAATCTGGTATGATTAACTTCATGAGTAATAGGAAGGAAAGGTGGCCACCGTTTCTAACAAGAAACAGTGACCTTCGAAAACAAATGTTCGAGATTAAATTTTGACGATCCAATCGTTACATAACCTTAATTCGTGATACTCGTTGTGCATATAAATTTTGGGATTGAACGGCCTATCATGCATTGGTAATCGGTAGGAGTTGTGTTTTAAATTTTTTTTAACCATTGATATTGTAGTTGGTTGATTACATATTAAACCATAAGAAAAACTTTCAAAACTTCATAAATATGATCTATCACCTTAGAAGATCATAGCCAACCGTTCAAATTTTAAGTTTATAAGTTTAGAATTTAAAAAAAGGGGGGGGGGGGGGGAGGGGG